>PKRV01000431.1:0-47890 GCA_003709505.1 Hyphantria cunea | reverse complement strand
TTTTTTAATAAATGCTGTGTTTGTTTTTCCAGTTACTTCAAACATATGTATATATTGTACGCGAGGACACTGGTACCCTAAACACAAGTTAAATCTTATCCTGGGTACCAGAGTTCATCATAATTACTTTTGATATGTGTCATGTGTTTTTGATTTTGTGTATTTCTGTCTTTGTTTTGAGAAATAAACCATAATATTATTATTATTAACTATATACCGAAGATACACTGAACGGAGTAAGGTAGTGTACGAAGAAACTACCAATCCTAAATCGCGCAATAGGAGTTCTCGCGCCGATTGACATATGTACAACTTCCCATCATCAACCGTTGGGAAGTAGCCTGCCAGGCATGATCACCTCGCCTGGTCGTAGGATCCTCCCTTTGTGTTGGAGGAACATGAAACCCAGTCCGCCAAAAGTAAGGGTTGTGACTCGCTTACCAATCAATCTCACCAATACCATACCAATACCAAGCAATACGCAATCGCTTACTATCAGGCGATATGTCTGATCATTTGCCCTCCAATACATAAAAAAAACTCTCCATATTCTTAATTTGTCCCCATACGGATAAAAAATATTTATCTCTAAATTTATTTAATACCTGTAGTTGTAGGTAAGAAACTAGATAGATACAGGTTATGTAAATAAGGACTTAATCTCAGTAATCATTGCTAGGTAATTATATTTTTTATAACGTGTGAGCTCCAAGTTCCAAGAAGCAGTAAATATTTATAAAGTACGTATAATCTTCAAAATAAAATAAGAGTTAAGTTAAATAATCTGTTATCTAATAAAAAGTGGTTGATGTTTTATAATTCATGTTGCAAATCATTATTAAAATAAACTGCAGCCCGCGACACGCCTTTTTTAGGTATAACATGCCGCTATTACCAAAAGATTCGGGAAAATTCAACGATTTTTCGCAATAACCGGTCCCGCGAACACGCCATCGAATATAAACAAGCTAACGGCACTACAATCAGTCCATATTCGACGCTATGTACATCCACGTAAGGTTCATTGATCTGTGCGTCAAGAAACTAGAACCTAGAACTTTCACGACGTGTAGCCTTTGTCGAGTTTCTTTTTCTGGTATATTCTTTCTTTTTAACATTAAAACACAAAGGTGTTTTAATTTGTATTCTGTCCTGCAAATGTAACCTCGTTTGTAAATGTATTCTGATTTGTGAATCTGTTTAAGAGTTTGTTTCAGCTTTTCATCAACAAGGCAACGGTAGTTTTTAGATGAACTACGCAGAGATTTTTTTAAAGCTGTAAGAACTTGACAGGTTCTGTGGCGACTTCCACCTATAACATAGAAGAAAAATACTACAGCGCCACCTATGGAACAAACACCGAACTACGGAGTAACGAACTTCACTAAGCAACTATTAATTCTGAATCGCTATATAGAAAATTTCTTAAAAAAAACAATAATTTGGCATCAACACAATTTGGGTTCGTAGCTCCTAAAATCACTGATGATGCAGTCAGTCAGCTCACAGATTTTATATTTACTCAAGTTGGCGGAAATGAAAAATGTAAGGGTGTTTTTCTTGATTTAGCCAAAGCATTCGATATAGTCCCGATTCCTGCACTCGTGAACAAGCTGGACGACATTAGCGTAAGAGAAACAGCTCTAAAAATCTTTGAAGACTTCTTATGTGACCGTAAATAATATGCAAAGATTGGTAATCAGATAAGCTCCCTGGCAAACGCTGTCTACGGCGTTCCCCAAGGAAGTGTACTCGGACCAAGACTCTTCCTGGTGTACATCAACTGCAGTAGTATTCCATGGAGAGTATTATGAATTTGTATTAAGAAAAGTGATGTTTTAATTTGACATTTACTTCGGCAGTGGGGGGCAGCGGCGCAGCGAAGTGGTGAGAAGCGCGTTTTCGAGACATCACCACGAACAGTTGTTTAAGTCACAAAGATTTAAATTACATTCAACAGATATCCACAACATCCGAAGAATCATTAAAAAAAGTGAATAGTTACTTTATTATCTACTTTTTATCATAAATCCGAATTCACATAATTACATTGAATGAGATTACACTACTTAAAGATTTCAAATCTACTATGATGATAATGAAACTATTAAGATGAATCACATAAAAATCTTAAAGTTCACTAAAGCAAACCGCGGTCGCTTCTTTTGTAAAACTTCCTATAGTCAAGAAGGTTTTAAAACGGTAAGATCGGACCCACTGATACCCTTTTAATATAGTATAGCCAATTAAAATTACTGATCAGAAAAAAATAAGCCTTATTGGCTTTAGTTGACAAGAAAAAAAATCCCTTATGAAAATCTTAAATCTTTATAAAAATAATCAAAATTTAAAGTAAAAAAGCATACAAATTAGATAGATTTTATTTGTTTCTTTTATTTAAATTAAGATACTGTAACTAATAAATTACCATAAGCTTGTTATATTTGCTTTAATCTATTATCAATTACGTTTCAACAATACTCAAAAGANACCCACTGATACCCTTTTAATATAGTATAGCCAATTAAAATTACTGATCAGAAAAAAATAAGCCTTATTGGCTTTAGTTGACAAGAAAAAAAATCCCTTATGAAAATCTTAAATCTTTATAAAAATAATCAAAATTTAAAGTAAAAAAGCATACAAATTAGATAGATTTTATTTGTTTCTTTTATTTAAATTAAGATACTGTAACTAATAAATTACCATAAGCTTGTTATATTTGCTTTAATCTATTATCAATTACGTTTCAACAATACTCAAAAGACTACATAATGTTCCTAGTAATTAAAAATAGTACTTTTATCTATCTTAAACTTCAATTAAATAATTAGTAAGACTAAAATACCTAGGTACACAAGTTCCTAAGTTAGTCCATGTTATTCAGTAATTTACTTGATTTAATTTTATTTTATTATTGTCTTGTACTATATTCATAAAATAACATCTTATAATATATATATCGTAATAAATACTTATATATATATATATATATATATATTTATTACGAAAAATATATATCTTCTTAATTTTAGATTTATTTACATTAATTAAATATTAATCTTCAAATTAAATCGTTAATGCGTATGTTATACGGCAAACGGAAATTCTTTTGTTAAATACCTATATCAGTATCTACCCGTGCGAAGCCACAACGTGCCGCTGGTGGCTACATGAATAAAAACCGGCAAAGTGCGCCTCTAACCACGTTGTGGTTTCGTAGCTACCCATTTGTTATGTTGTATATGTATATTGTTATAAGTAACGATTCCAACCACATATATATTATAACCTTATAATTTAATAATCAAGTAAATAGTTGGTTCATATTAAATAATATTAATATCTTGGCGCCTTCCGCTTTTCAGATTCCGGCGCTACTTAGAAATATTGTTAATGACGTCTGGTACTTCCGGCGTAATAAATCATTAATGTTACACGATCCTGTATTATCAAATAATAATTGTAGGTTGATAATCATTAGAATAATTATGATAAACAATGTGATCATATTCATATTATATATGTATATGGCAGATCGATAATGGCAGATGATATAAATGGCGCCGATATTTGTAATGCAGAGACATTCATATTCTAGCCGTTCTACTTGATGTGCATTGGAGACTATTACAAGTTTGTACTAATATAATGTGTTGCTGTGCCGCCATCTTGACTACGCGCGGTACAGTATGTTAGGTAAATGCACATATCCATGCAAAGTTCCACCTTTGTAGCCAATGATATTTAAAGAAAGCTAGGTTACTTTCATACTGAACGGCGTCCGGTCATTGTTGCGATTTATAAGTGTAAACATACAAATTATGGATGTGAAAGATAATATAGAATGCATTGTAGAGAAACAGATAGCTATCTCTTGTGAGTTGCACTTGAACAGTACATAGTAAATTATAGAATAGTTAGAATCGTTACAGATATATGATATTCGCCATTTGCATGTTTTCTAATAGCAACTGATTGATAATTAGTGTTCCGTAAAAATGTGTATAGTAAAAATGATTTAATAAATTCACAATATATTTATTTCCTAAGGACACAGTAATTTGTACAGATAAAGAATGTTATATAGTTATTCAAATCCGCCACTATGGATCATCATCATCATCTTCATAAACATCACTATGGATGTTTCATATCAATAATAATTCATTATTTTGAGTTAATTTCTTTTTGAAGTCGCTTGAAATTTTTTTACATAAAGAAATCGACACGCTACCCTGAGAGAAAGAGTGGTGTGATCTTTTTAATACACTTTTATTTGCTTGGTTCGTATCTATAAATCTACTTAACGAAATTTTTAAACATGATTTCCCCACTTTAGAACGTCGGAATGAATTAAAACTTCCCAAGCTTATCAGTGTACTTACGTGATCAAGACTAGTAAGAGAAGCAAGTTTTGAAACATCATCTTTCTCCTGAAAAGAAAAGGATATCTAACTTGTCATTGTAAATTAAATAGTCTCCAAGATTATACCTAAACAAACTTTTTGAAGTCGAACCAAAATTTAATTAACAAATAAATGTGAAACAAAACCATGACAAAAGAAAATATTACATTACAGTTGTTATGTAACTCTTTCATTTTTATTTGATTTATGGATGGAAATTCAATAAAAATAATATTAATTTTTTATAAGTAATACCACAGTATATTTATTATATTATTTATATACCTCACTGTGAGATAGTTGCTTGTGAAGGCTGCCGTGCTCAAGCAACACTCTGAAACCTATTACACCCCTGAAGGTATTCGTCGCGGTCATCTTGTTATCGTATCCTGGCAAGTTGAAACTTATTTAGCCGTAGATTCTTTGGCTTTCTCGGACCCTACATATATAAAAAACTGCAAAAAGTCTTATATTTTTATAGTCTGAATGTAAAGGTATCATATCAGAATGACTCTTGAAGAAATCATACAGGGAGACGGACGATCTTCTTATGGTCGTACAGTGATACAATGAGGCATTAATACACACACACACACACACACACACACACACACATATAAACACACACACACACACACACACACACACATAAACACACACACATGCACGCACACACACACATATAAACACATACACACACACAAACACACAAACGCGTGCGCAAGAGAGCGCGCGTTTGTGTGTTTGTGTGAAGAAATGCACGACTTTATATTAGACTATATTGAAGCGTTGAAAAATATTGAAATCACTCGTAATGTTAACTCTGCTAATCTAAGAAAAGGTTTTACTCTGTACTAAAAATTAAGCATAGTATATGGTCGCAAGTCAACAACTTCGGCAATGTTCAAAAATATTTAATAAAAGGGTAATGTTTAACAAACAGGCCTCATCTAGTTTGCTCTAGAACAGATTTGCTTTGAAACAGATTCGCATTACGGCACATTAGCTGTTTGGCAGATTCGCATTACGGCAGAAATTTTACAGTCGTATACGAAATGACAAAAGAGACAATTTTAATTTTAGCAATTCAGTAGCGAAAACCAAATTTTTAAAAGTTTTATTGTCGTTATGGTGACGGGCGTGGCTTTTGCGAGTTTTTTAAGTTGAGTGGTTGTTTTTTGCGAGGGTGAATTGTGGTAAGAAAAAATATGGAATTGGAAATATCGATATGGAATTGAATGTTCTGAAAAATATGGATGTGGCAGAACTGATAAAGGATTCAGTAATGTTATATCCGAGTATGAAAACTGTGTTTGCTATTTTACTGGCCCAACCGTGTATAACCTGTAGGTACTATAGAGAGGTCTTTCAGTACGTTCCGGCGTGTCAAGACGTTGCTTCGTTCCACTATGAGTGAAAATCGTCGGAGCAGTCTCTGTATGCCGAGTGTTCACGGGATGAGGTTCGCCGGAGCGAAAAATGAATTGGAAGCGGAAGTGTTAAGGAGATTCTACCAGAACCCACGCCGGCTTCTCTTAAAATAATATGATGATTTTAGTTAATATCTAAATAAATAAACAACTTTAAATATCTATGTAATTTTAACTGTTTACTTACTGTACTTGAAAATATCATTTGTAGATACATAAAAACCTCTAAACTGTCTGTGTAACAAATTGGTATACGCCCAGATCCCAAATGGCTGAAACACATTTTTGGATGAAAGATTTGGTGGTGTAGGTAGGTGGGCAATGAGAAAGTGTTTTAAATAATCCGAATTATTAATACAAATGTAGGATAAACTTTTTTATAAAAAAAAATAACTGAGCTAAGACCGCGGGTGTAGTTTGCTAGATACATATTATTTTAGACTGCTGCCACACCATGAGCATATGGCTGGCTACGCCCATGGCGATATCAATAGAAGCCGCCGCATTGGCTCTTAGATAATGCGCAGCTGGATTATTGATGAGTACTGGAGAACTTTCGTCAGGAGTACTAGTAGTAGCAGCTTATACTCCCTAAATATCCTCATGTTTTTTTTTTACACAATAAATTTGTAGTTCTCATAGTTCCACTAGGGAATGACACAATTATTCCTCAATTATTTGACTGCCCTGGTGGCGCAGTGGTAACGTATGCAACTGCTGTGCTAGAGGTCTCGAGTTCGATTCCTGAGTCGGACCAAATGTTTGTATAATCTGCAAATACTTGTTTCGGAGTTTGGGTGTTTTCTATGTATAATATGTATGTATTTACAAAAAAAAGTATATAGTATTAATATCAGTTTTCTAGTACCCATAGTACGAGCCCTGCTTAGTTTGGGACTAGATGGCGTTGTGTATTAAAATGTCCGATAATATTGAATATTTATCTTTATACAGAACTTTACCTATTTACTTACAATTCACACATCAAATTAGCTAGTGAGAACAAGTTTGCGAGAAGATATTCTTAATAATATATCAAAACATGTTAAACTAATTTTAGCTTTGGTAAGCTAGTAACACAAACAATTATTCCGTATTAATAATTTGATTGAGGTACAACGGCAATATGAAAAACACACATGCTTTGTGAGCACGTCTTTACAATTGGTTATAAAAACGTGCCGGTGACGTCAATATATTTCTGGCTTATAATACGACTCAAATCATCATATTTTACCACTTAAATACTACTGTGACATTCATCCTTTGCCTATTCAGGCTATGTGTATCTAAAACTGAACTGTTTGAAAAGTACTATATATTAGATAAATACAACTTAAGATCATCTGCGACATACCACTTTAAAGTATTTTTTTGTAGATGGTTTTAAATTAATCACAAATAAAAAGAAAAGACGTTGTCCACGCTCTACCTACTTCGATTGGTACTGTAATCTGCTGCAGCCATGCACGATCCCGAACTTTACCAACAAAGCAACGATATTCCAAAAAGAGACGCACTTCTATGTTTGGAAAAACACGCATCAGCACTAAAATGGAAAACGAACAATAATAGAATCATAGACTTAGGATGCGGAGATGGCAGCGTTACCAATATTCTGAAGAATTTTCTTCCTAATGAGTACAAATTACTTGGATGTGATATAAGCGAGAACATGGTTTTATTCGCTTCTAAGAATAATAGCGACGAGAGGACGTCGTTCACTACCCTGGACATTGCAGGCGACCTGCCTGAAGAGATGAAGGATAATTTTGACTATGTATTCTCGTTTTATACTCTCAACTGGATCACAGATCAGAAGTTAGTATGTATCATATTTTTTTAAATTGTAATGAAGTCAGTTCCTGTTTCACAGGCCGTTAATAAAACCGTGTGAAACCCGATGATTGTCTGCAATTGATATACGTATAATCGCTATGTGTAAAAAAACGAGATTCATCCGAATTTTAGTAGAACAAAAACTAACCTAATTTGAGATAATGCAAAGAAAAAAGTACTTTTTATTACATTTTACCTTTTAGGACAGCTTTTCAAAATGTTTTTAATTTAATGGATCAAGATGGCGAGTGTCTCATGACTTTAGCTGGGTATTTTCCATATTACGAAGTCTATCGCGCTCTATCAAGAAATAACAAATGGAGTACTTGGGTGCAAGATGTGGAAAAATATATTTCATCGTATCACGATCCCAAGGTAAACTCATTGTTGTCATTATTGGAAAAGATTACGAAATGAACAGAATTAAGTCACAAATTAGCATATATTTTTCTCATTTAAAATCTGACGCTAATGAACATAGAAGTATTTTTATATCAATAACCCATAATGTCCCACTGCTAGGCTCAGGTCTCCTCTCATAAGAGGGATAAGGCCATACGTTCCCACGCTGGCCAAGTGCGGGTTGAGGACTTAGAAGTATATTTATATTTCCTCAAATTTTTATCATTTTTCTAAGCGTGTCCTTCATTGAATACTATCTCATTTCTATCGAGTTCAAAAAACTTATTTTTAGCTTCGATATAAGGCAAACATGTTATTATAATTATTTCAGATGAAATACATACAAACACATATGTATGGTTCGCGCTCCTTGGGGGAGATATTCGTTCAGCAGTGGATGGCGATAGGATCATATATGAATATTGATAATACTAACTTGTTTTAATTTACATTGTGACATTATTTTTCAGGACCCAGACTTAAACATTATAAAACTAATGGAAAGTATTGGATTTGTAAACATCAATGTAGAGTGTAATGATATGGCCTTTGTGTACGATGATGAAGTAATAATGAAGAGTGAGTCATTTCTTATTTTTATTGTGTAGTTACCGTTATTAGGATGTCTGTTTGTNGCAGACTCCGTAGCATGTACTGGCTTATCGGACGTAAATCACAGTTGACAGATGCCAGTAAAATGTCGATTTATAAAACCATACTGAAGCCTATATGGATATACGGTATTCAGCTTTGGGGTGCAGCTAGCTAATAGTAATATAAACATACTTGAACGATTCCAGAGCAAAACCATGCGAGCAATGTACAACATTCCACCACACATGTCCAATAGGTACATAAACCTAGACTTCAAGCTGCGAACGGTTAAACAAGAAATTGATAAATACAGCAATAAATACCAGGAAAGACTGAACCAACATGGAAACACACTGGCTGCTGAGTTGAGGGAAGAGGGCAATTTGAAATTTTCTCGCCTCAAGAGAAATAGTATACCTGATCTCGCGATAAGATTCGCTGATAGTTGATGAGAGTAGCATCACTGGATGTATAGCTCAGTAGCGACATATTTTACGAGGGAAACCTGACAAACTGTTAGATTATTGTTTGAAATAAACAGATTGCTAAGAAGCAGGATAAAGAAGGGAAAAATTTATATATATATATTCGTAATGAAAGTTTTTATACCACACGTGAAGTATTTAGATTTTTTTTTAGATTACTTTATGCCTCCAAAAATACTTAATTTGATTTTTTTTAATTTTGATGTACTCAGTGTTACTCTCACGAATAAGACGAATCTATTGACACCACTTATATAAAAATACGAGAAAAAATAAAATCGACAGCTGTATTGATTGACTGGGGGGGTTAAATGTCACTTAAGTGCATGAACCTCATTTAAAATGAAATTTATATATCTCAATTTTTTATACTTTTATAAGATTATAAACAAAATTGTCAGCTGCACTTTCGACGGGGGTAACACTGTCAACACAAGCGTGATAAAAATGTCACGTGCTCAACGCATTATAATAATGATAATAACAAATATTTCGGACACACAACGCCATCTAGTCCTACGCTAAGCAACAAGCTTTGCTTAAGGGTTATTAAGGGTACTAGGCAACAGATATAAATACATATACTACAACATATAACTACAAATACTAGACAATTGATAGAAATAAATACATTTTTTTTTAAATACATACATAGTATAGAAAGAAAACACCAAAGCTCCGAAACAAATATTTACAGATCATACAAACACCACTTCCACCGAAACAGCATTGGAGCATTGCAGTCGACTTGGAAAATAGACTGAAGACCTTTACACCCACAAACAATTTTGTTTTTTAACATTTAAATTATATTATACTTAAAATTCAATAAGAATAATACTATTTTTTTTATAAGTAACACCACAGTATATTTATTATATTATTTATATACCTCACTGTTAGACAATTGTTTATAAGGCTGCCGTGCTCAAGCAAAACTCTGAAACCTACTACATCATTGAAGGTATTCGTCGCGGTCATCTTGTGATCGTATCCTTGCAAGTTAAAACTTATTTAGGCATAGATTCTTTGGCTTTCTGGGACCCTACATATATAAAAAACTGCAAAAAGTCTTATATTTTTATAGTCTGAATGTAAAGGTATCATATCAGAATGACTCTTGAATAAATCATACAGGGAGACGGAAGATCTTCTTATGGTCGTACAGTGATATAATGAGGCATTAATACATACACACACACACATATAAACACACACACACACACACACACACAAACACACACACACACACACACACACATATAAACACATACACACACACACACACAAACACTCGGGCGTGCGCGTGCCTATGCAGGAACGCGCGCGCCTTTGCGCCCAAAAACAGTTTTGTTTATTACTGCTGCCGTCTTTTCTTGTTTATATTTTTTAAAATAAGTTATTGTGTTTTTTGTGCAGCAATTTTGTAAACCATTGCATCAATATATTATTTTGTAATAACTGGTCCCCTTATACACTGTACTGTAACATACCTACTTCAGGTACCACCGATCCACATCCGAAATTGATTATTTTTAATGTTGTTATGTAATCTAATTTATGGTTTTTCGGTTTTTGTGAGCAAATAAATCATTATTATTATTAATTTCATGTCGGTTGCATCATCATGACGTTCGAAGCTGTTATATCTTATAGGTACATTATTATTGCTATGATTTTAGACGGTATAAAATGACTCGCCCAACTATAGCGATATAGTACCATAATATATTAACATACACATCATAACAAATATTTATATGAAATAATATATCTTTGTCTTTCAGGAAAGCTTTCGAAAACATTTTTAGTCTACTAGATTATGACGGTGAATGTTTCCTGACCCTTGCAGGATATCACACAATTTACGATGTCTACCGCATCCTATCACGGAACAGCAAATGGAGTACATGGATGAAGGATGTTGAAAAATACATTTCACCTTATCACGACTCAAAGGTAACGCTTACTTTCATATATGCTCAAAAAACTATTTTTACCTGTTGGAATATCATAAACATAATTTCGAGTGCCTAAACTCATCCTGAATAGTTGTCATGTCTGCCATTGGTGGCGCCACTTATTTTTATAAATATACGTGTCGAATTTCTTATCTCGCGATTTTGTTATTCTTTATCTGTACTAATATTATAAAGAGGTAAATATTCTACCTTTGTTTGTATAATAGTAGGGGGTAATCTTCGAAAGTACTGATTCGATCCTGGAAATTCTTTCAACTATCAGAAACAATATTTACGACTGACATAGGCCGTATTTTATTATGATTCAACAAAACAATCAGTTAAAAATATAGTATTTGTAATCAAGTCGAAGCGGACGGTTAACGCTCAACGTAGTGGGCACGGGTCGGCAAGTCAAGTAATAAAACTTTTTAATTTCTGTTATAATTGTTGTATAATTTCCACATTATCACACATTTCTACATTATTTTTTTATACAAATACTCATATAAACTTAAGCTCACTTTGAGCTAACAAATCAGAAAACAGTCCATACCACATATTTTTTTTTATTTTATAGAGGGCAAACGAGCAGACGTATCGCCTGATGGTAAACGATTACCGCCACCCATGGACACCCGCAACACCAGGGGCGTCACAAATGCGTTGCCGCCCTTGGGGGATGGGAAGGGGGATTAGGGGAAGGGTTGAATTATGGGCCTCCGGTATCCTCACTTACTCAGTGAAACACAGCGCAGGCCCTGTTTCATACCGGTTTTCTGTAGGTCGTTAGGCCGTGGTATCACTCCGGTCGAGCCGACCCATGCATGCCGAAGAGTGGCTCTCTCACGGTATTTGTTTTTGTTTTACATATCCCCCTTTGTTTTAAAAAAGTCTAGGTGAAAGTTTGCTAAGACGTTATTGCCTTGTTATTTAGCCGAACGTTATGTTTTATGCTTAACATACATAAGTAGTAGAGAAGTTTTTTACTAAGAATTACCGTAACATATTTTAATATTTCACTATAATATCGACAACAAGTTAACAATTCAATTTATTTCAAGACCGCGTTTGAAACTAATTCACGTAATTTTTGGTAAAGGCTTAAAAAATTTTCGCTGAAAAAATTTGTTATCCATACGATTTTTCCATACTATAAATTTGCAAGAAACTGTCTATCTATCAGTTACGCTTTCAAGTTAAACTGCTGCTACGATTTCAATAAAGTTTGGGATGGAAATACTTTGATTCTTGAACGACATAAACTACTATTTACCACGATAACCGAAATACACGCCTAGCTGGTAGAAAGCCTATTAGTAGAATATCTACCGTGGAATAGCCACGCTTCGGCAAGAATGGGCCGGTTTCACCGGAGTGGTACCACGGCCTCACAGAAAACCCCTGAGAAACAGAGTTTGCGCTGTTTTACCGAGTCAGTGAGGGTACCGGAGGCCCTTACCCCAGTTTCCCCTTCCCCCATCGCCCAAAAGCTGGCAACGCACTTGTGACGCCTCTGTTGTTGCTGGTGTCCATGGGTGATGGTAATCGACTACCATCAGGTGATACGTTTACTGGTTTGCCCCATATTCCATCAAAAAAAAAATAAGTTTGTAAAAACAATTATCTGGTTGTTTTTAAAAAAAAGTAACATTAAAGGTCAAATCCTCTTTTCCAAAGAGGGGTCTATATCTAGCCTACTAAATGCTGTTTATGATGATGACTTAACACGTTTTATTGAATTGGCTCGATTTGTTAATAAACGATATGCACACATGCATACGCAAATAAAACTGTATATGAAAAGATCACTGATAATCGTCTATTAATATCCCCGCGAAGAAAACCTTTAGCTATCAAGCTGTTTGTGCGTCTCTTAATTTTTTTTTATTGTTCTCTTTTTAGTTTTATTTGATCAAGAATTCGACGGGAAATAATTGTAACTTACGTAGGATTCCTTCTTTTTCAGAACGTGAATGCAAGCATTACAAAACTATTGCAAGATATAGGATTCATTGACTGTCATGTGGAGTGCAAAGACATGATGTTTTCATATGAAAATGAAGACATTATGAGAAGTAGGTATTTCTTTGTTCAGTTTTATACTAGAAGCGCATAAGAAAACTTACAACCTTAACCATGTTTTTTTTCAGAACATACTCTAGCAGTCAATCCATTCAAAATTCCCGAAGAAATGCACGATGACTTTATATTAGACTATATTGAAGCGTTGAAAAATATTGAAATTACTCGTAATGTTAACTCTGCTAATCTAAGAAAAGGTTTTACTCTGTACTACAAATTAATCATAGTATATGGTCGCAAGTCAACAACTTCGGCAATGTTCAAAAATATTTAATAAAAGGGTGATGTTTAACAAACAGGCCTCAACTAGTTTGCTCTAGAACAGACTTGCTTTGAAACAGATTCGCATTACGACACATTAGCTGTTTGGCAGATTCGCATTACGGCAGAAATTTTACAGTCGTATACGAAATGACAAAAGAGACAATTTTAGTTTTAGCAATTCTGTAGCGACATCCAAATTTTTAAAAGTTTTATTGCTATTATGGTGACGGGCGTGGCTTTTGCGAGTTTTTTAAGTTGAGTGGTAGTTTTTTGCGAGGGTGAATTGTGGTATAATTTGTGGTAAGAAAAAATATGGAATTGGAAATATCGATATGGAATTGAATGTTCTGAAAAATATGGATGTGGCAGAACTGATAAAGGATTCAGTAATGTTTTATCCGAGTATGAAAACTGTGTTTGCTATTTTACTGGCCCAACCGTGTATAACCTGTAGGTACTATAGAGAGGTCTTTCAGTACGTTCCGGCGTGTCAAGACGTTGCTTCGTTCCACTATGAGTGAAAATCGGCGGAGCAGTCTCTGTATGCCGAGTGTTCACGGGATGAGGTTCGCCGGAGCGAAAAATAAATTGGAAGCGGAAGTGTTAAGGAGATTCTACCAGAACCCACGCCGGCTTCTCTTAAAATAATATGATGATTTTAGTTAATATCTAAATAAATAAACAACTTTAAATATCTATGTAATTTTAACTGTTTACTTACTGTACTTGAAAATATCATTTGTAGATACATAAAAACCTCTAAACTGTCTGTGTAACAAATTGGTATACGCCCAGATCCCAAATGGCTGAAACACATTTTTGGATGAAAGATTTGGTGGTGTAGGTAGGTGGGCAATGAGAAAGTGTTTTAAATAATCCGAATTATTAATACAAATGTAGAATAAACTTTTTTATAAAAAAAAATAACTGAGCTAAGACCGCGGGTGTAGTTTGCTAGATACATATTATTTTAGACTGCTGCCACACCATGAGCATATGGCTGGCTACGCCCATGGCGATATCAATAGAAGCCGCCGCATTGGCTCTTAGATAATGCGCAGCTGGATTATTGATGAGTACTGGAGAACTTTCGTCAGGAGTACTAGTAGTAGCAGCTTATACTCCCTAAATATCCTCATGTTTTTTTTTTACACAATAAATTTGTAGTTCTCATAGTTCCACTAGGGAATGACACAATTATTCCTCAATTATTTGACTGCCCTGGTGGCGCAGTGGTAGCGTATGCAACTGCTGTGCTCTAGCACAGCAGTTGCATACGCTACCGAACTCGAGACCTCTAGGTCTCGAGTTCGATTCCTGAGTCGGACCAAATGTTTGTATAATCTGCAAATACTTGTTTCGGAGTTTGTTCGGAGAACAAGTTTACGAGAAGATATTCTTAATAATATATCAAAACATGTTAAACTAATTTTAGCTTTGGTAAGCTAGTAACACAAACAATTATTTCGTATTAATAATTTGATTGAGGTACAACGGCAATATGAAAAACACACATGCTTTGTGAGCACGTCTTTACAATTGGTTATAAAAACGTGCCGGTGACGTCAATATATTTCTGGCTTATAATACGACTCAAATCATCATATTTTACCACTTAAATCCTACTGTGACATTCATCCTTTGCCTATTCAGGCTATGTGTATCTAAAACTGAACTGTTTGAAAAGTACTATATATTAGATAAATACAACTTAAGATCATCTGCGACATACCACTTTAAAGTATTTTTTTGTAGATGGTTTTAAATTAATCACAAATAAAAAGAAAAGACATTGTCCACGCTCTACCTACTTCGATTGGTACTGTAATCTGCTGCAGCCATGCACGATCCCGAACTTTACCAACAAAGCAACGATATTCCAAAAAGAGACGCACTTCTATGTTTGGAAAAACACGCATCAGCACTAAAATGGAAAACGAACAATAATAGAATCATAGACTTAGGATGCGGAGATGGCAGCGTTACCAATATTCTGAAGAATTTTCTTCCTAATGAGTACAAATTACTTGGATGTGATATAAGCGAGAACATGGTTTTATTCGCTTCTAAGAATAATAGTGACGAGAGGACGTCGTTCACTACCCTGGACATTGCAGGCGACCTGCCTGAAGAGATGAAGGATAATTTTGACTATGTATTCTCGTTTTATACTCTCAACTGGATCACAGATCAGAAGTTAGTATTTATCATATTTTTTTAAATTGTAATGAAGTCAGTTCCTGTTTCACAGGCCGTTAATAAAACCGTGTGAAACCCGATGATTGTCTGCAATTGATATACGTATAATCGCTATGTGTAAAAAAACGAGATTCATCCGGATTTTAGTAGAACAAAAACTAACCTAATTTGAGATAATGCAAAGAAAAAAGTACTTTTTAATTACATTTTACCTTTTAGGACAGCTTTTCAAAATGTTTTTAATTTAATGGATCAAGATGGCGAGTGTCTCATGACTTTAGCTGGGTATTTTCCATATTACGAAGTCTATCGCGCTCTATCAAGAAATAACAAATGGAGTACTTGGGTGCAAGATGTGGAAAAATATATTTCACCGTATCACGATCCCAAGGTAAACTCATTGTTGTCATTATTGGAAAAGATTACGAAATGAACAGAATTAAGTCACAAATTAGCATATATTTTTCTCATTTAAAATCTGACGCTAATGAACATAGAAGTATTTTTATATCAACAACCCATAATGTCCCACTGCTGGGCTCAGGTCTCCTCTCATAAGAGGGATAAGGCCATACGTTCCCACGCTGGCCAAGTGCGGGTTGAGGACTTAGAAGTATATTTATATTTCCTCAAATTTTTATCATTTTTCTAAGCGTGTCCTTCATTGAATACTATCTCATTTCTATCGAGTTCAAAAAACTTATTTTTAGCTTCGATATAAGGCAAACATGTTATTATAATTATTTCAGATGAAATACATACAAACACATATGTATGGTTCACGCTCCTTGGGGGAGATATTCGTTCAGCAGTGGATGGCGATAGGATCATATATGAATATTGATAATACTAACTTGTTTTAATTTACATTGTGACATTATTTTTCAGGACCCAGACTTAAACATTATAAAACTAATGGAAAGTATTGGATTTGTAAACATCAATGTAGAGTGTAATGATATGGCCTTTGTGTACGATGATGAAGTAATAATGAAGAGTGAGTCATTTCTTATTTTTATTGTGTAGTTATCGTTATTAGGATGTCTGTTTGAGTGTGGATATTGAAATCAAAAAAGATGTATTTATTGAAGTTAGAACTACATTATACATTACAACGATACATACTCTTTACCCGACCTTTTTGGGACTACGAAGAAGGGTTTTGTTTTTCGAGTGTATGTATGTATGTATGAATGTACATTACTTTGGCGTGTAGGCTTGTCGTATTTTATGTGATTGGTGTCCATAGATTCGTCTTATCGTAAGACAATGGGTACATCAGTATTAAAAAAAATTTCACAGTTCATTCTATATTTTCAATTCTTCTATGAATTTAATAAAGATGACAGATATCGAAGCAGACAGTTTTTTTTATAAATTCGTTACTTGTTCAAAAGATTGACCTTCGTGAGGTTGTAATATAATTTTCAAGATTTAACTCTATCTATACTGGCAAATATTCTATATTAAAATATGCTTCGTGTATATTTTTTATCTAATTCATGAATAACTTATTAATGCTACCTTGAACAGTGTCGGCAAGTCAAACAGTTTTGTGAAAGGGTGATCAAAATGATATTGAACAGAAACTGAGTCATTTATAAGTTCTAACTAGATCATTAAAAGCCTTAAGCAATTGTTTTTATTTAGATTTCTTTTCTTTATTTCCTTTTCCTTTAAGAACACATCGCAGCAGTCAATCCGTTCAAGATTCCTAAGGATATGACTGATGACTTTATAGATGACTATATACAAGTATTGAAAGGAATCGAAAAGAGCTACGGCAGAAAACACTACGGAGGCGCTATCAATTCTTCTAAAGGTGTTACCCTCCATTATAAATTACTGATAGTATATGGTCAGAAACCTTCAACTCTTCCAAGATATTAAAGGTAAAAACAAAAAGACACGTAATGCTAATAAATAAGAGCAAAATAAAACTATTACACTGACATGTATTTTTTTCATTTCAAGAACCAGAATAAAAAAAAATTAAAATAAAAATTGTTAACAGTTGATTTCCTTATTTTTTAATATTTGTAAAATTAGCATAGTTAAAAGAAAAACAAATAGTTAACGTTTCATTCGCATTGTGCAATTGGCAGTGAATTGATTCAGAGTTTAAATCTTCCTCTCGAGCCCTCTTATGAAATATTAGTCGAAGTGTTTCTTCTGTTGAGAATCAGATCATGACACTTAGTTTCGGCTTCATCGGTCTTATGCGGGGCCACCCGTAAGACCAGCACTTCTACTCCATAATGCTTCTACTTCAGTGGTTGAAATTTCTGCGGCTAATATGGCCAACTAACTGCTACTCCAACGACTTAAGTTCTTTGTCGGATCACCTCAGAGAAAAGCTAAACATAGCCCTTTCCTATGAATAAGGCTATGTTCAGCTTTCTTTGAGGAATTTGAAGATTTTGGACCAATCGTAACGTAGCTAAAACGTGGATATATAATCCACATATTGACTCTGTATGTCAACGCATTGATTAAAAACTTACATCCTTAGGAGACGACGTGACGTAGCTTTCCTAATACTGCCAACACAACTGGATTCTTCTATTCGTCTTGTCCTCGAATTTATTTCTAACCAACTGCAATGTCTGCCCAAGGTAGATATATTTTTAAACAACTTCAAGAACGACACTCTGTACCGCAATCGGGTCTGGTTTTGCATGTTTATTAAATATGACCTTTTATTTAAGTTCATCCGTAAGAAAGATCCGTAAGAAGTCATCTGCAAAATGCAAATCGCAAGTGAGAGATGTATTCGACATTGCCACTTCCTTTTCAGTTCAGCACATTTAACATATCCTTCAATGCCAAATGCCAGTGAACAATTTCAAGAAAATACGTCCTTATGACTCACTTCTCTATCGTGAGCGTGGCGGCATCGTAGAGATCTGCAACGCTGCAGAAACTTCATAACATTCCAGATCTTTCATAGTCCACAAATGTTAAGGACATGGGCTGATTATACTTTTCGGTGTTCTATCTTTTGTGATCACTCTTTCGTTCGAAAGAATATTGAACCACCGGAGATCGCATCGTATGAACTTGCTGATCTCTTGATTTAGCATATTTTCACCAACGAAGTGACAGGGGTGGTTAAAGGTGAAAAGAGAAAAAGAGGTGGTAAGCTTTAAAGCCTTTCCAGAATTTGAAAGTTTGAAGGACAGAATTAAGCACGTTTTTTATGTATAAAGAACATTGCGTAAAAACGTCCGCACCCAGTAACAGAGATGAAATTGTGAAGCCTATAGAGAAAGATTATTTTTTATTGTGGCGACATACCTCAAATGTATGGGGTTTTGGTTTTATAAATAAATAGTTTTTTTTTCTAGTTACATATTTACCTTGTATGTAATAAAACGAGTAAGTAAACGCTATTATGAAGGTGACGCTTACGAAGTTGCCGAAAACAGCCTGCTTTGATCCTAATGGGAAGAGGTAGAGGATCGTGCGCAGACTAAATATCCTTGATTACTTGCATGTCACCGATTCTAGTTTATTTACCGGATTATTAAAATGTTTTTGCGATTGATCTTTTGGACTGTGACTAAATAATGGAAAGTAGGTAATTGACAGTGTGTGGTTTCCGACGTTGTATAGATGAACATTATGATCATGTTACAGGTAAGTCATAAAGTGTTTACTTGCTACCAAGCTGGCCAACACTGCCTCCGCCCTCGGGCGACTTTTGCCCAATCTGGGTGGAGCCAGTGTCACAACGAGAAGCCTCTTTACGGGGGTCGTCCGGTCGATGGCGCTGTACAGCGCACCGGTTTGGGTGTTGGCTCTGACCACCTAGAATAAGGCGCGCCTCTGACGGCCTCAGAGGGTATTGGCGGTCAGAACCATACGCGGATACCGCACGGTGTCAACCGAGGCGGCGTACGCCTTGGTTGGTACACCCCCGTGGGATTTGGAGGCGAAAGTGCTCGCCGAAGTTTATCGACGGGAGGCTAAATTCCGGGCGGAGAGTGGCGTTCGCCCTCTGCCCGAAGAGGTACGCGAGTGGCATACCAGCGCCTCATGCCGCCCTGAGTGTGGCCGCGGATGGGCGGGACGAGTTTTCCCTCCATCCGTTTCACAGGCCAGCCGCGAGGGGGCGACGTTACGCGTGTACCGTACGTCGCCTAAATTGAGAGTTTTTATACAGAAGACGGTGCCCGGTTCAGTACGGGCAGGCGCTGAGAGGGGTCCGGATGGTGTAAGAAAGCGGTTCCCGGATATCTCCCGTCTCAGGCGCAGAGTGGCACACCGTGTGGTTTTACTCGGTTCGATTCCGAAACACCGCCCCGCCGCAAACCCCGGTGGGGTGACGGCCCGAGGGGTTTCCACACGTAAGAAAAAAAAAGGTTTACCCGTTGGAAAGGCAACTCACACATCTTAGGGCACAAAGTTTTACCTCGAAGGTGTCTACATGGCACTTAGTTATTAACTACGCGTCTAGTGAAATGGCGACCGTGAACTGCCCACGCGCTTTTTCTCGCTAACAAACAGTAGCTGCGAGCCAGCGTGCATGTTGCTTGTATACTCTCTTTCAAAAAATTACTTGGTCTGTGTAAACCGTAAAGAAGAATGAGATGCTTCATCTCAAATGAACAATCTAAGGCCTCTGTTCGCCCATCGACACAAATTACCTTCATCATCAATAAACGGTGATAGAGAAAAAAATAATTTTTACAATTAAATTGCCTGCCGTCCACAGTACGGATATTGTGAATTTGTTGTTAAAATTGCATTTATTAGTGTCATGGAATTTTTTTTTCACAATTATCGAGTCTTATGAAGCTATTACATGAAGTAAAAATGCATTGGATTTACTCTTCCTATTTAAATAAAACGGCTTTAGTTTGTTTTTATATCTTGTTGCACTTTTCTTCGATAAAATAAAAACTATAAATGCATATATATGATATAAATAAAAAATGTAACTAATACTTCTACAACACGTTACCAAATAATTTACTTTATTATTCTAAAATATATAATACAAACACATTAAATTTGAAAATTGATGTAAATACCCACTGCTTAGTTTTTTAACCGACTTAAAAAAAGTAGGAAGTTTATCAATTAGACTGTATTTTTATATTTGTTCGACTGGGTGCACCGATTGTGATGATTCTTTTTTATTTGAAAGCCTGTTCTTGAAGTCGGTTTTTCTTTTTGTTAAAATTTGTGATTATTTCTGACTTTAATTCCAAATGAACTGTATTCTATGTATGGTCGGACAAGCGCTTGGCCGGTTTTCTTGTGAAGTCTGTGTTTTGCAAGATAAGAGTATAGATATATATATATAAATTAAGGGTATAAATTTTACAGTATCATCGTTTTGTAAATCAATAATATGTCACATGTATAACTGACAGAATAGCCAGCGAATAACTTTAAAGGTAACGCCCGTCACCGTTGAAGCATTATCCTTTTAACCGATATTTTTGAACATTTCCGAAGCTGTCGATTTGCGACCATATACTATGAGTAATTTGTAGTACAGAGTAAAACCTTTTCTTAGATTAGCAGAGTTAACATTACGAGTGATTTCAATATTTTTCAATGCTTCAATATAGTCTATTATAAAGTCATCGTGCATTTCTTCGGGAATTCTGAATGGATTGACTGCTAACGTGTGTTCTGAAAAAAAAACATGGTAAAAGTCGTTATTATTTTATTCTTTTCTAGTATATAACTGAACCAAGAAATAATACTACTTCTCATAATATCTTCGTTTTCATATGTAAACACCATGCTTTTACACTCCACATGACAGTCAACAAATCCTATATTGTGCATTAGTTTCATAATGCTTGCATTTGGGTTCTGAAAAAGAAAGAATAATAAGTAGGTTATTATTTCCAATCACAATATTGACCAAATAAAACAAAAAAATAAAAAACAGGAAAATTTTGAAAATGTTTTAATACATGAAATGATTAAAATGAGCTTAACAGCTCGAAATGACTTAATTCTTAGTCTAGGCCTCTTCTCGGAAAAGAGGTTTTGGCTTTTTATGTTCCTTTTTATAGGGTTCCGTACCTTATAAGGAAAAAACAAAACCCTCATAGTATCACTTTGTTATCCGTCTGTCTGTCTGTCAAGACCGTTTTTCTCGGGAACGCCCGGCGAACTATCAAGCTGAAATTCATATCAAATACTGAGGTCTACAGCTGTTAAGAAATCAAACTTCTAAGCCAACGCAATCAAATGATGCAAAAGCAACGTCTTAAAGCACAGTTAAAAGAAAAATTGCAAAAAGCATCAATTTTTACTTTCATCATCAAATTGGACGTTTATATGCCAAATTTCGACACTCACAATTGAATCAAAACCTCCCGTGAACTCAAAATCTTGAAATTTGGTACGAAGCAACGTCTTACAGAATAATTTTTTAATTACATCATAGAGTATACCTACAGGTTTCCACGGAACCGTAGGTATGAAAGTCCGACTCGCACTTGGCCGGTTTTTTTTTTACAATCATATAATCTGAACACGCGGTACCCTGTAAAGCCAAGTTCAAGCCAACAGAACTGACGAGCAGCACCGTGCCTATTATATATTATCATAACTCAAAAACTGTTTCACAGTTCTGTTATTATTATTAACCCTCCAGAGACGTGGAGTAGGAGTGTGGTCGTCCTGTTCTTTAAAAAGGGTAACAGAACCATGTTAAAGAACTATCGGCCTATTTCCCTCTTGAGCCACACGTCTCTAAGCTGTTTTCAAGAGTCATCACGAACCGTCTTGCGCGAAGACTCGACGAATACCAACCACCGGTGCAGACTGGGTTTCGGCGTGGATATAGCACCATAGACCACATCCACACAGTGCGGTAGATAATACAGAAGACCGAAGAGTATAATCAGCCTCTGTGTCTAACATTTGTGGACTATGAAAAGGCCTTTGACTCGATCGAGATCTGGTCTGTTCTGGAGTCCCTGCAGCGTTGCCAAGTTAATTGGCGATACATCCAAGTGTTGAGGTGTCTCTACAAAGCTGCCAATATGTCCGTCTAAGTACAGGATCAGCATACAAGACCCATACAATTACTTGGAGGTGTGAGACAAGGGGACGTAATATCCCCGAATTTATTCACTAATGCAATGGAGGACTTATTTAAGACGCTGCATTGGAAAGAACGCGGTATCAACATCAATAGCGAATACATCTCTCACTTGCGATTTGCAGATGACATCGTCATCATGGCAGAGACACTGCAGGACCTACAACAGATGCTGAATGACCTGGCTGACTCTTCTGGGCGCATCGGCCTACGGATGAATTCGGACAAGACCAAGGTCATGTTCAATGAACATGTACTACCGGAACCGGTTGCGGTACACGGTGCCGTTCTTGAATATAATATACCTCGGGCAGACTTTGTAGTTAGGTAGAAACAGCTTTGAGGACGAGGTGAACAGAAGAACCCGGCTAGGTTGGACAGCATTTGGGAAACGTTGTAGGGTCTTCTCATCGTCGATCCCACAGTGCCTAAAGATGAAAGTCTTCAATGCGTGCGTCCTACCCGTAATGACATACGGGAGCCGAAACCTAGACACTTACGGTTCGACTGGTCCATAAATTCAAAGTCGCTAAGCGTGCTATGAAGAGGGCTATGCTCGGTGTTTCACTAAGGGATCGCATCAGAAACGAGGTGATCCGACAAAGAACCAGGGTCATCAACATAGCCCACAGGATTAGCAAGCTGAAGTGGCAGTGGGCTGGCCAAATTATCCGTGGAACTGATATTTGTTTGGCAAAACTGTGTGGTATTATAGAAATGAAAGTAGAATAGAATTAGTTAAAAGGGTTTATTACTTGATAAAGAATGACAGAATTATGAGACCAGAAATTAATTCGACACGTATAATTATAGAAAATTAGCGTTCGTGGTTCCGCCGAAGCGTTCGTAGGTTATTGCAGTAAAGAGTAGCCTAAGTCCTAAGTCCTCAAGAATCAAGCTATTTCCATGTCCAATTTAATTAAAATCGGTGCGGTGCAGTGGTTTTGCCGTGAAAGCAGGACAGACAGACAGAGTTCCTTTCGCATTCATAATACAAGTATGGATAACTAGCACCACCAATAGCAGACATGACACCAATTCAAGATGCGTTCAAAAACTAGAAATAATGTTTATAATATTTTAACACTTAAAAATAGTTTTTTAATGATATATGAAAGTAAGCGTTACCTCTGAGTCGTGATAAGGTGAAATGTATTTTTCAACATCTTTCATCCATGTACTCCATTTGTTGTTGCGTGATAGGATACGGTAGACATCGTGAATTGTGTGATATCCTGCAAGAGTCAGGAAACATTCACCGTCATAATCTAGTAGACTAAAAATATTTTCCAAAGCTTTCCTGAAAGATAAAGATGTATTATTTAACATAAATATTTGTTAGGATAAAATGTATTCTAGCGTATAATAGTACGGGAGGTGGCGCGAAAAAATCTGCTTTGATGATTTTTTAATAAATAATGAATTATGAAAATTGACATCTGTATTTTTGAGGGTAACACCGTCAGTCAGCCTGATAAACTAAATTAACATGACACGAAATTAATAAATATATTGTGATGTTATTTATAGGAAATTAATACAATACTTTTTGAATTTAAATATAAGAAATTTAAATGTTTACAAAAAATACAAAACATCATCATCAGCCGATTGTTTGTGAGTGTAAAGATCGTCAGATTATTTTTCCATATCATTAAAACACTGTAAAGAGTGTTGAGGATGCGATCCCCACACGGGACAACACTTTTAGTATTATTTTTGGTATTTTAAAATTTTCATTGAAATTGATTAGGCTGTATTGGGAATTAACTATTCTTGCCCAAAATAAAGTTCTGAGAAAAGAGATCTATGGGACATAGGACATGTTACAGGCCATTAACTTTTGACAGAACTAAGTCTTAAGTCTGATGAGACAGCTAGTTAATGTTGAATATGTTATGTGGCTCCTCGGGTACAGATAGACAAAGTATATTCGACTTTTGGATAGGATAGCTTTTGTCTTCCTGACTTTAATTAGTTGGCTGTCATCAGTTTTGAACCAATTAAGAGGATTCCGATTAATTGAGAACCTTTAAGCAGATATAATTTTATTGACCACCAAGTACTTTAAGATGTTTTTTCTGTTTATTTCACTGTTAGATGTGATTAGTAATATATTCTTTATTTTGTGCTAATACTGTACATTTCAGTCAAAACACTTGTATATTTTTAATGTTCTTGAAAGTTTTATAAAGCAATAATTATAAATACTGCATGACGACCTAAATATAGACATTAAAACAAAAATAAGTACTAACTTTTGATCTTCAACCCAGTTGAGAGCGTAGAACGAAAACACATGGTCGAAATATCCCGTCATACCCCTTGGCAGGTCACCTGCAATATCCAGCAGAGTGAAAGTTGTCCGCTCGTTGCTATGATGGTCAGACGCGAACATTACCATACTCTCACTTATATCACAGCCCAGCAACTGATAATCAGTAGGAAGGAACTCCTTCAGAATGTTTGTGACGCTGCCCNCGCTGCCATCCCCGCATCCTAAATCTACGATCTTATTGTTGTGCTTCTTCCATTTCAGTATTGGTGCGTACTTCTTGAGACTTGACAGTGCATCGGTTTTCTGAATAATATTACATTCTTGATAAAGCTCAGGGTTGTTCATGGTGTTGCCT
Source organism: Hyphantria cunea (assembly GCA_003709505.1). Lineage (NCBI taxonomy): Eukaryota > Metazoa > Arthropoda > Insecta > Lepidoptera > Erebidae > Hyphantria > Hyphantria cunea. The sequence continues at coordinate 22,514 of PKRV01000431.1, read as the reverse complement.
GGTTACGAGTACTTTAATCGACTTTGATTACGAAAGGTTGAATTTCACTTTAAGTACTTTACGATGCTTACCTATGTACTTGTTAGTGGGAGAAAGCAAATTTAGCTGATTATGTTGCAAGCTGCTTTATTTATACGTTGAAATAGCCTTGAATAATGAGTTTCGTTTATTAGGATTCACGTCGCAGTCGCAGGATCCCCGTATAGTTTCGTCATGACCATCCGTCCTGCCGTACTCAGCTTATCTTCAAACGGTCAGTGCTTTAAAGGTGAAACTTTTCATGGATATGTATTTACCAACATACACACATACCAAATGGGTAGCTACGAAACCCCTACGTAGTTTATTGATTACGAGACTATTATATATTTTATACAATTCTTATTATTTCTTGTTATATAATAATTATTTACCGATAGACCTACTAAAACAAAAAAAATATGGGGGATGGCGAGGGGGGTGGGGCAGGGGTTGGGAAATGAGCCTCCAGTATAAGAAACTTAGTTCGATGCTCGGCTTCTCGATATTGACTTATCTTCTACTTCGAAATCCTTCACAAACGAGTCCGACTGACTTTTTACTGATTTAATTTTGAACTAGCTTTTATCCGCAGCTTTGCCCACATGAATGTTATAACATTGGCTTAAGGGATTTTTTATTTTCCCGAAACTTTCAATGAAANAGGGATTTTTGTTTTCCCGAAACTTTCAACGAATGTCAGTCAATCAAGATTGCGAAGACTTCACTAGAGAGACAAATAATACTGTAAGTGTAAGTACATATCGGGTACGGGATGGTGACATCATGCAATTATAAATACACTATTATGAAATTACAGAACCCTTCATTTTATTTATGGACTTAAATATTCATTTCCATCATAGAATTGGCTGTACACTGGGACTTTGCTGCCATTTGACTTCGGAATAAAAAGTACTTAGCCATTCCAAGTCATGTTCTTCCCGTTGACCAAATATCATTGAAATTCGTCTAGTAGGTATCATAAATGCAAAGATTTGTGTATATGTACAGATGCTTTACACTTTTACGCATAAACTCAAAATAACACAAGGGCTACCATTTGCGGCAATAACCGACATATACGCGACCGGCGTTGGGGTCAATTGTTAGTTTTAATATAATGAAATTTTTGCTAAGGACGTATTTATAAACAGAAAAGAAAGCTACCATTTCTTCCATATTAAAATTTTATAGGTAAGAGAATGCGTCAAAAGAATTATTCTTCTTCTTTTGCTGATATGGCAATCAGCCGGATCAGCTATTTCTGCCAATGTCAAGTATTTCAAATCTTCAATTCTAAGTCTTCGAGTCTTCAAGTCTTCGTCGTAATAGAATTAATGATAAAAAATATAAAAAAATGTGGATGACATAAAATGGGGACCGTCTTTCGCAAAAACAAAAAACGATCTCCGTCAAAAGAATTATTTCTAGTATTGTTGTACTCCAGAATTGAGATCGAGAAAAAGAAAAGAATTGAGAAAGGAGGTGCCCAGATAAAACGTTTTAAACCATACTGATCTTACGACGATGGCTCATATTAAATAAGCCATGGAAGGCTGTTCTACATCTCTACACTATCCTAGCTGCCACAAAAACCACAAATCGCTTAGATATAATTAGAGTATGCACACAATTTACTCTAACTATTACAGAATTTGGAAATCACTATTTTTCTATGAGATAGTGCTCATGTCATATCTATGTTAATAGTTTATATTTAAATTTTATTGTTATGAAGTGACTAATTATGTTGAAAAACATTCACAAGTAGGTTATCAGAATTTAATTAAATTAGTAGCACGTGACAATAAACATTTAAGTGACTATTAATTGTTTCAGCAACATCCTCTTTATTTACTTTCACATTTACGACTGACGTCAGATCAACATACGACATAAAAACAGCGTGATGGGTTTTATAGACCATATGAGTCAAAGATATACATTAATTTAAGTTGTACACCGCACACCCTGCACAACGCAGCCCTCTATAATGAGAGCAACATTCTTCACAAAATAGAAATACCAAAATACTTAGAAAAATATGCACCAACGCTGAAATGGAAGGCAAGTAATAATAAGATCATGGACATAGGAAGTGCTGATGACAGCGTCACGACTATGCGTCAGAAGTTTCTACCACCGCTTTTCTTTTTATTCGAACTTTCTTGTTCTTGAATTCGGTTTTATCTTATTAAAATTAAAGTTATTTTCTTTTAAATCTCCGAAAATCATTTGTTTCGTATAAGCAAAACATTTTTACACTCAACTTTGAGAAATCAACAACTTTTCACGCAAAATTCATAGAAACAGCTACGAAGAGCTAAGAAATGAGCCATGTTGTAAAATATCCTAACATGCGCGACTCACTGTAGCACCCTTTAGGTTAACAAAAATATTATCTCAGATAATTTTGACCGTATTAATTTTTTTTTGTGCCCGAGCTCTTTTTTTTTAGCAGACTTCAAAAAAGAGGAGGTTCTCAATTCAACGGTTTTTTTTTTGTTTGTTACCTCGCAGCTTTTGACAGGATGAGCCGATTTTGATGATTCTTTTTTATTTGAAACCTTTAAATTTGGTTTGGAGGTTTTTTTTGTTAAAATGATTGTTTATTTAAACATCAACTAACGGAAAACTCTGAACAGAATTATTAACAATCGATTACTCTGGCTATCAGGATCCTTGTAAAGAAATAGTAGAACTCATGGAAAAAACTGGCTTTGTCGACGTCAATGTGGAATGCTACGACAAGGTCTTTCTATTCGATGATGAAAATAGGAGAATTGATAGGTACTTATAATATTTTTTTATTATCCTTAATCGAATAGTAGTTGATAGGTACTTATAATAACGGTACTGAAGTATTTCATCTTTATTAACAAAATTAATTGATCATAATAATGAAATAACTCATAGTTATTTGATTCCAAACTAGACAAAGCCTGTATGTGGAACTCCCAGAGGACCGGTCTACCCACTAAACCCCTCGGCGGCTTACCTCGGCAGTCTGGAAGAACTCCGAAATGGATCGACGGCTTCTGGAGTCCCTCCTGCCGTACCTTATGACTGTAGTCCCGGGGTGACCATACTCACCCCTAGGGCGGGACACCGACCCGCCTTAACTGATATAGCCCCCCGGCCGGTCCCGGGATGCCAGCTGTCCGGCCATAGCTAGCGACCTCTACCGCATCCCCTTTCTCGCCGCCTTTTTTTTTGTTAATTTTTGGTTTACCAACAATTGTATACGCAGCACAGTAACAAAGTAAAAAAGCACATCAAGAGGAAAATAGCAATAGTGTTACAATTACTTATAGGTAAACTCCGCATGCATAAAATGAGTTGTACCGACGTCCCTTCGAGTGGGATCGTCCCTCTCTCGATTATGCTATATGGATTTCTTCATCATTTTCATAACGTCCTCATAGAAGAAGACCGCGACTTCCCACCTCTCACCACTCGCCAGCATTGCCGCAATCAATGCTGGCGGCTACGTCTGATCTGTCCGACCAGGAATCGACGCTCGATCTCGGACAGTCCTCCAGTATATGCGTGTGTGCTGGGCGGTGTCCCGATTGGACCCGCAGTGGTAGTGGCATTGTGCTATAGCCATCCTTCTAATTAGATACTCACTGAAGCAACCGTGCCTGATGAGTATCTTAATTATTCGGTAGATGACATAGTCGGTTTCTTTCCAAGCTTCGAAGCATCTTCATCATCTTTACCTGGCACTATCCTGTATTTTGAGCCGTGCTTGCCAAACCCGTGTAAAGCTTGCACATGTGCGTTCCGCCTTAGCATTGCGGCCTCAAGGTCCAGGGCAATCTCATAGTCGTCTGTATANTCTGTAAATACATAGTAATTTCGAAAGTAGAATGCATCTATGGTTTCTAGTTGTGTATGTTGTGTCAGTGTTTATGGAGGTGTTTTAATGTTAACTAAATTGAATAGTTTTTGTTGAAGTAAGAACTTCTTTGGGCACATTGATCATTTTTAGGGTGAACAAAAATCCTGGAACTCGCATCATCATCACCAACCGCTTTCTATGAGCTATACGTATACTGTGTACGAATTTATACTTTTTGGGTGAACGCAAAACGTGTGAAACTCACGTCAACGTTACCGCACGCTTCCTCGACTATAAAATTCACAAGTTATTTAGTTTTCACTTCTATTGGCAGTTCCAGAAACTGTCCCCGCAATTGTTTTTATTGTAGTCTTAGCATTCACCGACAATTTGAACGAATATATGGTGTACTGAAGAAGATTCTTATTTGTATGTTTTTTGTTCGAACGCGCATTACGGGAAAAGGCTGGACCGATTTAGATGAAACTGGTCATGGATGAAAGGTCAGAGTTAGGATTTTAGTTAGGTACTTTTTTACCCGTCTGCACAAAGAGATTAGGTATGATGGGCATAATACTAACTCATTATAATCATGATGACAGTTCATAACATTTCATATCCGCATTGTTAAAATTTAAAACCGATATAATGTTCGTTACTAACGGCCAAAATTATTAAAAACAGTATCCATATTGCTTTAAAGACTGCAGAAACAGTTTATGTATATTCAACAGGAATGAGAATTTCAATTGAAGCGCGCTTGTTTGTTTTTTTGTAAGACCGTGACATTTATCTCATCAATATTTTTAATCATTTATTTCACTACGTTGAAGACTTGAAGACTCAAAGATATTAAATACTTGAAATTGGCAGAAATATCGGATCCGGCTGGTTTCCATCTCATCAAAAGAAAAAAAGACATTTCAATTGATGTAAAATTAAGCTCGTGCATAGATATTGGTTATGGCTACTAGGGGTAAAAAAAGACAGAAATATGTTTCAACCAAATATATCATCACAAGTATTTTTCAGATTTTATTTATGTCTGCGTTTATCCCTTTCAAGATACCGAATGATAAGATCAAAGAATTTAGGAACGACTGCAGTCGAGTAATGTACAACATTGAAAGTGTGCATAAATTTAAAACTAACCACTCTCCGCATGATGCTACATTGCACTACAAGTTTATCGTAATGTATGGTCGCAAACCATTGGCCTCTTAATAGTAACATCACAGAAGCAAAAGTTTTCTGTAAGTAGCCTATTAAAACTTAGACCAGTTTGCAGTAAAATAAAACAACTGAAACCATCTCATTAGCATTTTTTTTATAACAATAAAAGTATTTTTAAACCCATGTAAATAAAATAAATTCTAAGATATGATGTCATAAACTACCGCAGCTACACATTTATTCTTTCTTTTCTTCAGTGGTAATAAAATACTTGATTGCTTCGCTGGTCTAGCGCTTAACATAAGCGACTGCCGATCAAGAAGTCTCGGGTTCGATTCCCAGGTCGAACTGCTATTGGGTTTTTCTTACTAGAAATTCCTAATAGCAGCCCGGAGCATAGAAGATGGCATTGTTTTCCGTCCGTGCCTCGGAGAGCACGTTAAGCGCTCTCAAATATATAAATATACTGACAACTTTCAGCGGGACTCAATTCCCTCCTGGCGACTGAGTGCTGGTATTTCCCGAAGCAACCGTGCCCGGAATGCACCTGTATCAGTCGGAAGGAAACAGTCCCATGTTGCCGCCCTGTTCACTCGAGGATGACCGGCTGGAAAGCCCCCACGGTGGCGAAACCTACACGTGGAGTCTCCAGCCGGTCTCATTTTCATGTTCAAGCAATCAGCTGACGTATAATGATAATATGACTTAGATGATTAATTTTTTCATCAAGGTATCAAGTAAAAATGAAATAAAATGAAATATTTATTTGCGCGTGGTAGGCTGTGGACGTTCACCCTAGCCACGCACCGCAGTTGATGTTTACAAAGCTTTTTTGTAATATGCCCTGATGCATCACAGCAATTATTGTTTCAGAAGAAAAAATCAACCAAATTTAAACCTGGCCCATTTACCTAAACGGCGGTTTGAAACTAAATTTAGAAAAAAGTCAAATAAACTCATACGATCCGTTTTAACGATTTCAAGAAGCAGCGATAAAATTATCGATTTAGGTTCTTTTTGTAATTTTACTTATTATGATTGTTAAAGGTTCTAATCTATTAAAAGTACTATCATTTTTCAAAAAAATCTATTTGCCTAGCAGAGGCTTTAATTGGTCTGAACGAAACAGCAATGATCCAAGATTGTGACTGAATTCAAGGTAGTACCTTGAATTATGACGACAACAAGGCGATCTCCTTAAATGACACCGTGCAGAGACTTCAAAAGTCAGTTCTCGGCTTAGACGTAGAAGATGTCCAGTTTGTAGAATGTTCAATACTCATCCGGCTGCTAATAGCAGGGTATTAGCAGCCGGATGAGTACAGGATTTCAACAACACTTTTGAGCAGTATTAAATAGGTTCTAGTTTTTAAATATATAGCTATACCGAATGAGTAGCTTAGTGAGTCAAGTACAGTGATGTATTGTATTGCAAATTTTATATATTTATGCACTTCTTAATATACTTCTGGTATTGCATTATTTTACTCAGAATAGTCTAATATATCCTGAGTAAATTCTTAGTTTATATTAACACGATAACAAAACAAAAAGACAATCCAATATTTGACTTTTGATTTGATTTGTTAGATATCTAATGTACTGTAAAGTATTTTTAATGAGCCACTTATGTTTTGCTTATTATTCTGATTAGTGTTCTTATGTAACGTGCAGCTACTTTTATATATAATTAATCCGTCAACCGTTTCATTTTGAAAAATTATATTTATAAAATAAGTCTAGTATAATATCTTTCACAACATCAATAAATCTGTTAGTGAGAAAAAGTATTGTAGACTGTTCTCATTTTTTTCTTAATTTAAAGTACGTACTTACAATTAGTAGTACGATTACAATTTCCTGTTCTATTTTATTATTTACATGTTTTTACATACATATCAATAAAATAATATTATTAATTTAATTACTTTTAATTAATTAGTTATTTATAACTTGTATATTCATTCAGGAAATTGTAAGGCTGATGGTAGATCAGCTTTACAAGCAATGACACGCAATAAACGCATAATTTATTGGTATTATTCAATTGCTTACAGAGGCTACGTTGAATCAGCGCTTAGCTATGGATTCATATTATGGGGTAATTCTGCGGACATAAATGGTGCATTCATTGTTCAGAAGAGGTGCACTGGAGCTGTGTGTGGTGGCGGCCCCCTTGACTCATATAGGCCTTTATTTAAAAGATTAAATTTGTTAACTTTGACCTGCTAATATATTTTTGAAATTTCAATATTTGTGAGAAAACATTATTCTCTCATAGCCCAGTCGCACTCCGTGTTTAGAAACAATCACCGAGGGTAAGCAACGACGGCGCGTTCAGTAACTGGATGGGTGACCGCTAGTGGCATGATAACATGAGCGTCTCCGTGATTCGGAGGTCACGTTAAGCAGTCGGTCCCGGTTGTTATCATAGGATAACAGTCGTGAAGCTTAGTTAGAGGCCTTTGGGCGGCTTGAAAACATCCAACGGTAAGATTACGTAGCCACAACGTTGTCTTGCCAGTTCCCAACCCGCACTTGGCCAGCGTGAGGACGTATGGCCTTAACCCTTCCCTGAGAGGAGACCCGAGCCCAGTAGTGGGACATTATGGGTAGTTGATATGTTGATGAAGAAAACAAAATGATTTCATTAAATTTAAGGGCGATGGTTATACGAAATACAAAACCAAAGATACTACTAAAATAGTGTTCTCATTTTGTAGGACTACATTGTATAAAAAAATGAACTACAAATTTGTTTTTCAATTTATGATAGATCACCCAAAAATATACGATAATTACCATTCAAATATTTTAAAATGGTTGAAAGGTACTACTAACCTATCTTCTATACAAATAAATTTCATTTCATTTAATTTGCACATGCACATATTGGTAAAATCAACCGCAAACTGTTTGAAAAGAAGGTGCATTTTACACACTTTTAATCTCAATTATTGTTTTAGTAAAATAAACACAGATATATTCACGTGTGTATTTATTTATACTTATGACTAATAATTACTAAAAAACTAGAAATAAAACCCCTAACATTTTTTAATTGCTTTCTTCACCAGTGTTGTTTAAATTAAAACTAACTCTACTATATATTTGGTAGTTAATTGCGCTTGTGTTCGTTTGACTCTCTGTAGGACGTAGACCAAAACGACATTTTAGAGGTGTGACAATCAAGTAACCGAAAAGTCCATAGAACTATTTAATATACATTTCAGAATAAAAATAGAGTCGACCGGAAGTACTGAAGTAACTATGACAATTCTGAATAACGTTGATGAAAACTCCGCCTTCGTGATAATGTAATCCTTAAACTAGCCAGACTGCGACAAGCCGTCATACCAACTTGTATATTGGAGTAAGTAATGTATACTAAGAATTAGGTATCTAAAGTAATACAATATTAGATAGTAATATTATATTACTTATTTTTAGGTCTTTCATTTAATACACATATTGGATGGATTGCTCAGAAATTTGTGAGCCACCATTTTCATCATGTCATCAGAACTAAAGGGATATTTCTAATTTCAGGTCAATCGGAAATAGGGAAGTGGATCAAATTTAACATGCAAAATTTTATTACAAACAAACATCGGGACAGCTGAAACTAAATAAAAGCTTGTAATAAAGACGATTATGACGAGCGTGTCAGTCTAGTGTTATTAATATTGTAGCCATTTAAAAATATGATTTCAGAATAGACCTTGTCAAAACGTTGGAAACAGCGGAAGCTACGGGCCCAGTTAAGGGTCGCTATTTCGGCCGTATTGCTTTCACCAAGAAATGGCTGTCCTTGGTCCAACTTGCTTCAACGGCAGTGTTGTGCATGAGCCCACATAAGTTTCTGAGTTGGCACGATCAGCTTTGCCCCGCAGCGTTGCCTGTAGTTGTTGTTGTATCGCGGTTAACACCGCGGGGCTCAGTAATTTCAATAATTATTATGTAACATCGATAAACTTGTAAAGGATTTGCATCGTAAGAAGCAACTAAGGGATTAAACCAAGCTGCACGATATCACTGCGAAGAGAAGAAAAACTTGAAATAAACCGTATACCAACCCGTTTGGCGAACATGGTATAGGTCAAAACCTCATTTCTAATGAGAGGTCTAGCAGTAAATTATTAAAGGCTGTGGTGATAGTGTACAAGTAAAACCTGACAGATTAGATTTGACCAAGGGGAGGTGTTGTGAAAACTTCTTAGCTACCTTGTGAATTTTTCTTGTTGTTCAATACAAGCACAATTAACACGCGTTAAAAGGAAGAGGGAGCCAAAGGCAAGCAGTTTAGTATAATTTTAAAGCTGTATTGTGAGCACATCATCAGTAGATAAATTGAAAAGCATTTGAGATGAACAAACTATGGAATGAATTAACTTTACAGGCACAACCGAGTTTACTGTATTCATGCGTCCAGGCAAGCAAGAAAAATGCATGATAGCCAACATGCTATGGACTTTTACTTGCAGGCACACACTCCGTAATCTTAATAATTTTCTATGAACACAATCATAGTATTAATTTTTGTTTAAATATCGCCTTCAATACCATTTTCTTGGACAGCAATGGTTGTTCTCTAAAATTTTTTGCCAATGACATTACATTTTTATCATTATCATTATTATTGCTTTAGCGATTCGTAACCCTGACTGTTAAATCGGCGGTCATGGGTTCAATACCCACTCAGCAAAAATAATGTGTGATTAGCACAATCCAGTATTTCGATTAGGATCAGACTACTGTGTGTGAAATGTGTGAAGTTATTATCATTATTATCTATGTAACAAGAAACATGATGAATAAGCGGCTGAACGATCTTCAGTATTAATCTCCAGATGTTCTTCAGCACGAATTCAACACGCTTCCTCTAACCGCTAACTCCTTCAAAGGTTTCCTTTCTACCGAAACATACAAGTGAATGCGTTATCAAATGTAACAGATCTCCTTCTTCTGTTAAAAATGCCTATTGACTTAATTGTTGCTCTCCCCAACATATATTTTATAACTGCGACGTAAATACTAAGTCATACTAGAAGACTCAATTGAAGACTTCATAATGTTGTGTCAGTCCTATATAACAATTGCTGAATGAATTTAGGACATGCATTTTGTAAATAAATAACTACTGTAAATTAGTACCCTTACTTAGTGGCTGGGCGTAAAGTCTAATCGAGGAAGGACATAAACTACTCTTTACTGCAATAAGCAACATGCTCGCAGGCGGGCAAAAGCTAGTTCAAAGATTCTCAGTTGACCTTTCTTGTACCTATATTCTCTAATTTTCAATACTGGCTAGCATGCAGAACGAATACGATGAATTTGTTTTTTAAACGTAGCTCCTTCCTAAATTACTTAAAATGTTTTAATATCTTCTAAGGTAATCGTGGACAGTCCACGTGATGCCAACGTTTGGAGAGAGCCACTTATTTGTAAGATATAGACAGAGACTGGGCGAGAGTCTCCCTTTATAATTCTAGTTTGATAAATCCACGGCATCAACTTACGTAAGCATATATATATTGTACTATAAAAAGCTATTTTGTGCCTAACAACAATTGTCATTTATTTTGAATATTTTCCTATTATAGGTTAATAGCTGACCCAGCGACCTTCATACCACCATATTCAGTTTCGTGAAAATTTTATGAATAGCCGAAAAACTTATTTTACTAAGGCCGTGTTAACTAGCCGCAGGGTCGCAGTGTATACGACTAAGCAGACTAAGAAAATATAACACCTCTTTTCTTTAATTTTTCTATACAAACCTTGTCCTGACAATAACAAAGAATTATCCTATTTGGTGTACTCGATCGAAAGTTGTGCGCGTACATACATTTTTATTTATGGGTTAACAAACATCTGGATTTGAAATAGACATTTTATGTTGCCACAACAACCCTTAAGCAACAATTGCGGAGCTAGCGGGTCCGAGTCCCTTTCGTCGCCTCTTGCAAGCGGGATCGGCCCGCTCTGCGGACTCCTTTTGGAGCATAACGTCTTCACAGAAGTAGATAAAGAAAAAAAATACGTGTAATATTTGTTATTTATTTTTATAGCATATTTTTTTGTTTTTACATCTCTTGCAGAATCTTGCAGAAGTTGAGGGTTTCCGACCATATACTATCAGTAATTTATAATGGAGGTTGACACATTTAGAAGAATTGATAGCGTATCCGTTATGATTTTTATCGTAGCTCTTTTCGATGCCTTTCAATACAATTGTATATAGCCATCTATAAAGACATATCCTTAGGAATCTTCAGTGAATTAACTGCTGCCGTATGTTCTGAAAAGAAAAGGAAATTTATTTCCTTTTCTTTTCGTAAAATCTAAGTAAAAACAATTGCAATTTCCATTTCAGTTTTAAGGCTTTAAATATCTAGTAGAAGTTATGAATGCCTCAATGACCATTTAATAAATTATTAATTCTTTCAAGAAGTCCAACTGGCCGACTTTGTTCTAGGTATCATCTATTAGTTGCTCATGAATCAGGTAAAAATATACGTGAAGCATATTTTAACATAGTTTATTTTACCGTCTAGATGTTTTTAAATCTTGAAATTCCTCTAAGAACCTCACGCAGGTCAATCTTATAAAAAAGTATTTATCGATGTAATACGTAATTATGTAGTTCTAACTTCATCAAATGTGTCTCTTTTGACCTTAGTATCCACACACAAACAGACATCCTAATAACAAAAACTACACATATTAAAAATACAAATGACTCACTCATCATTAATACTCCGTCGTCGTACACAAAGACCATATCTTTTCAGTCAACATGGATGTTACAAATCCAATGTTTTCCATCGATGAAGTGGAATGGAAAAAAAAGTAAACAATGTTAAAATATGCCTTATGTATATTTTTATCGAATTCATGAACAACTAATAAATGTTTCCTTGAATAAGTCGGCAAGTTGGACAGTTTTTGTAATAATTATTATAATAAATTATTAAACTGTAATTGAGCCATTTATAAGTTCTAACAAGATCATTGAAGCCTTAAAACTAAAAGAGAAACTGCAATTGTTTTTATTTAGATTTTTTCTTTATTTCTTATATATATATATATTTTATATTATATATATATTATTTTATATTATTATTTTTATATTTAAAGATCTTTAAACCGAAAACCGATTTCCTTTTCCTTTAAGAACACTGATGACTTTATAGATGATTATATACAAGTATTGAACTACAACAGAAAACACAACGGAGGTGCTATCAATTCTTCTAAAGGCGTTATTCTCAATTAAAATTTATGATAGTTTATGGTCGGAAACTTTCAACTCCTGCAATATATTAAATGTACAAACAAAAAGACATGCCATGCAAATAAATAACAGAAAAAATTAGTATTACACTGACATGATTATTTTTTCTTCGTCTGAAGAACGGGTATGAAAAATCTGAAAACAGAAAATGTTAACAGTTGACATCCAACTGTCACATTTTTTTTCAAATATTTGTGATCAGTCCAGTCAGTCAGTGTAAAAGAAGTTAGCTTATTTAAAAGAAAAACAAATAGTAAACGTTTCATTCGCGCTGGAATTCAGCTGGAATGATTCTTCGGCGGTGAATTGGACCCATAATGGAATCTACCTATCGAGCCCTCTCGAGAAATGTTTGTCGAATCGTTCTTTCTGTTGAGAATAAGATCATGATACTTAATCTCGGCTTGAATAAAGCGGATTCCGTCCTATGCAGGGCCACCCGTAAGCCCAGAAATCTTCTACCTCAGCGGTTGACATTTCTGCGGCTGTTTAGCTTTCTCTGTTAGACTTTTAGCTTGTGGGCCAACCGTAGCGTAAGTGTCCACGTTTCGGCTCTGTATGTCATGACCGGTAGGACGCACTGATTAAAAACTATTATATTTAGGCACTGTGGCCTCACCGAGAAGAAGACTCGACGTAGCTTCTCAAATACTGCCCAATACAACTGAGCACCTCGTCCTCGAAGTTGATTCTACCCAACTGCAATGTCTGCCCAAGTTAGACACATTTTGAACAACTTCGAGAACGGACCGTGTACCGCAAGTGGGTTTAGTGGTACATGTTTATTGAACATGGCCTTTTATCTAAGTTCATCTGCTTTTGTGAACAATTTCGAGGAGATACATCCCTATGACTCACTCCTCGATGCAAGGTAGAGTCACTTCATCACTTGGATGCATCATATACATCATCAACCAAGCCACACCGCTGCAGAGACTCCGGAACATATCAGATCTTACATAGTCCACAAATGCTAGGCACAGGGGCTGATTATATTCTTCGGTCTTCTAATTTTGTTTGATCTCCGTTTCTGCTCGATCGCTCTTTCGATCGAAAGATTATTGGAGCACCGGAGATCGTGTATTTTTGCATGTGATGGGTTTATATTCACTAACCCTAAGGTCGTTTCTGAAAGCTTCGACTCCCTGTCTTTGTGCTGCAATTCACAAACCTTCTTCCCTGAGAATCACATTTTCGAGGTTCTGGTTTACATCTGTTGTGGTTTCTACGCAGCGAACAGATTTCCTAGGTTTGAAATTTAAAATAAAATACAAATTATATAAGGATATAAAAAATGAAACTAAATTAACATATTTTACACTTAGTGATGAACTTACCTTTAACTTAGCATACATAAGATAACGTTTTAATGTCAACAATTTGATAAGAGAAACAATAAATTACCATTTAGTCGTTTATGTGACAGCATTATTTTATTAGTAGGGGTATTAAAGTTTATTTCTGACTTTGCCTTTATCTATTTATAAACGCTTAGGTGTCATTTATCAATCAATATATATAAAACTCTTCCGGTACTGAGTGTCTGACCGACAGGCAACGCACAGCCGAAACAATTGACCAAAGTTTAGATGAAACTTTTTATTCCTTCAATAGATTCACTTGATATACATATCGGTACTTTGTATACATATCGGTATCTCAAATCATGTAAGTGAGTACTAAGAACAGAATTTTTTGAAATTCCCCACTTAGAGGTCGAACTTTTATGAAACTTTTTATTTCTGCATTCTTTTGATTAAACATAGATTTCTCAATAATAATTATAATAATAATTAATAATTTATGGATGACTTGGAAAGTAAACCTTTTTGACCTAATAATAATTTTTCAAAGCAGTCTAGACGTCTTTGAGTAACGTACTACGGAAAAATAATGAAAAAAAAATCGTTGAATTGACTTCCCCCTTTTTTTGAAGGGGGTTAAAAGTAATATTTATTGAGATAAAATATTCTTGACAGGTCAAATACATTTTTAGTTTAGTTATTATCTTGTTATATAATAATTATTTGCCGATAAGCTTATTAAAAAACAAAAAAAAATGTCGCAGGTGCCGCTGAGCTTAGAAGTCGCGGGCAATTGTTAGTTTTGATATAATCAAGTGTCTCCGACGTATGTATAAACAGAATAGAAAGCTACCATTACTCCCATACTAATATTGTTTAGGTTGGAAAATGCATCAAAGGAATTATTTCATAGTTGTCTTTGATTAACCAACCAACCAATTAAAGAAGATAGAGAAAGAAACAAGAAGAGAAAGGAGATACCTAGATGAAACTTGTTAAACCATATTGAAAGCTCTTTCGATGATGGTTCTTTTAAAATAAGTCGTAGAAGGACGTACAACATCTCTCCACTATCCTAGCTACCACTAAAGCCACTAATCGCTGAGACGCAATGAGTATGCACACAATTTACATTAACTATTACAGAAAACGAAGTTACTATTTTTTCATGAGATAATGCTTAGTTAGGTCATATCTATGTTAATAGCTTATATTCTAAAGTAGGTTATCAGCGTTTAATTAAATGAGTAGCACGTGACAATTAACAAGGGATCTATCAATTGTTCCAACGACATCGTCTTCTTTTCTTACTTTCACATTTACGACTGACGTCAGATCCATAATCAATATAAAACCGGCGTGATGTATAGAGTCAAAGATATCATACAATCATTTAAGTTGTACGCTGTGCATCATGAACAACGCAGCTCTCTATAATGAAAACAACACTATTCACAAAAGAGACATACCAAAATACTTAGCCAAATATGTACCAACGCTGAAATGGAAAAAATACAACAATAAAATCATGGATATAGGAAGTGCTGATGGCAGCGTCACGACTATGCTTCAGAAGTTTCTACCACCGCTTTCCAATGTACTGGGCTGTGATATAAGCAAAAACATGGTTAAGTTTGCGACTGACAACTATAGCAACGATCAGATCTCTTTCATTGTACAAGATATTGCTGGTGATATGCCGGAAGACATGAAGGAATCCTTCGATCATGTGTTCTCATTCTACACTCTCAACTGGATCAAAGATCAGAAGTTAGTCTTTTTATTACGCTTTATCTTTAAGGTATTCTATAAGAAACTTACTCTGTGGTTATTTTTATAGTGTAACCATTAATAAATACAACAATTTAAAAACCTCGGACCGAAGACAATATAGAAGAAATTTCGAAATTTTTCGCAATGTATCATTTATTACTTGATTACGAGTTAGCGAGCAATATAACTTTAGAATAAGCCTTAACCATTTTTTACATTTTAGACGTGCTTTTGAAAATATCTTCAATGTGCTGGAGCAAAATGGCGAGTGTCTCATGGTGTTAGTGGCTAACAACCCAGTTTTTGACGTGTATCGCACCCTAGAAAAGGATGGCAAATGGAGTCCTTTCGTATATGATGTGGAAAAATACATTTCTCCATACCATGACTTTCAGGTATCTCTATTTAATTTTTAAATATTTGTCATTTAATTAACGAAGTTCAAAAAAGGAGGTTCTCATTTGGACTGTATTATTTTTTTATTTGTTACCTCAGAAATCTCGACTGGCTGAACCGATTTTAATGATTCTTTCTTTATTTTAAAGCTGGTGCTTCCGTATGGTCCCAGTTTAGTCCAGTTCTTGAAGTCGTTTGTTTTTATAAAAATGTCTCTTTAATGATCAATTAACGGTAAACCCTGAACAGAAATACTAACGATCGATTACTCTGTCTATCAGGATCCTTGTGAAAAAATAGTAGAGCTCATGGAAAAAACTGGCTTTGTCGACGTCAATGTGGAATGCTATGACAAGGTCTTTGTATTCGATGATGAAAATAGGAGAATGAGTAAGTAACTATAATATTTTTAGTATGCTTAGTCTAATAGCACGGTACAGAAGTATTTCATCTTTACGATCAAAACTAATTGATCATAATAATAATCTCACACATAGTAATCTAATTCCAAACTAGTTAAAGCCTGTAATTTAGAAAGAAGTCTACTTATAAACATACTTATAACTTTTGGATTTCATCACATAATATGTAAAACATGCCTCCAATATATAAAAATCTGGTGTTGTCGAACTCCTCCGACCTGACTGGACCGACTTTTGTGAAACAGTCTGTGTATATTTGGCAGGAATGAAAATAGATTGTATAGTATTTTTCTCGTAATAGCCACCTGACCGTGGGAGAGCCACGCTTCGGGATGCATGGGCCGGCTCGACCGGAGTGATACCACGGCCTCACAGAAAACCGGTGTGAAACAGCGCCTGCGCTGTTTCACCGAGTGAGTGAGGATACCGGAGGTCCATAATCCAATCCTTCCCCTCATCCCCCTCCACATCCCCCAAGGCCGGCAACGCACTTGTGACGCCTCTGGTGTTACGGGTGTCCATGGGCGGCGATAATCGCTTACCATCAGGCGATACGTCTTCCATAATTCCATAAAAAAACCTGCAATTTTTTCATATAGCAGTGAATATTAATAATATATTACATCCATACACACAAGAAAATATAGTCTCCTCACACATTTATTTGTCATTGATGTGAATTGATCTCATGACCTCTAACAGCAATAGGTATAGATTCTAATCTAGACAAATGGCTATTTTTGCAATATTATCTACGCCATCAGTAACATTTTTGTAATACATGTCAAGATGGCTTACATAATCGACCTTGAAAAAACTACTCCATGAAATTCCGAGTCCGTCCCTTACATCCTACAATCAGTGTCAGACAGCTAAACTACATAGCACCATTAATATATGGCGATGCAAGCAGTTTTGGTATTGTTTGGTAGATGAAAAAGAGTAAAGTAACACCCTCCACCCCCGCAAATTGTCATGCGTTGCTTCATACAAAAATCTCTTTAGGGAATCTTCTCTTTGTATTTGCTCCGTGGATTAGACTCACCATGTCATTAACCATTTCAAATGGAGATCGTTTTTGTTTTTTCGGAAGACGGTTCCCATTTCATTTCATCCACATTTCTTGTCATTAATTTTATCACGACGAAGACTTAAATACCTGAAGACTTTAAATACTTGACATTAGCAGAAAAAACTGATCCAGCTAGTTGCCATCTCGTCAGAAGCAGAAGTCGACATTTCAATTGATGTAAAATTAAGCTCGTGTATAAATATTGGTTATGGCTACTAGGTGTAAGATAAAGACAGAAATAAGTTTCAACCAAATATATTATCATACGTATTTTTCAGATCTTATGTCTGCGCTTAGCCCTTTCGAGATACCGAATGACAAGATCAAAGAATTTTGGAACGATTACAATCGAATAATGAACGACATTGAAAATGTGCATAAAGTTGAAACTAACCACTCTCCAAAGGACGCTACATTGCACTACAAGTCTGTCGTAATGTATGGTCGCAAACCATTGGCCTCTTAACAGTTACATCACAGAAGCAAAATTGTGTTTCCTTTCGAGTCTATTAAAACTTACACCAGTTTGCAGTAAAATAAAACAATTTAAACCATCTCATTAGCATTTTTTTTTGTTACAATAAAAGCATTTTTAAACCCATGTAAATAAAATAAAGTGTACGATAAGATGTCATAGACAACCGTAGCTACACATTTATGCTTTCTTTTCTTCAGTGGTAATAATTAAATACTTGATTGCTTCGCTGGTCTAGCGGTTCGCGTAAGCGACTGCTGATCAAGAAATATCGGGTTCGATTCCCAGGTTGGACTGCTATTGGGTTTTTCTTACAAGAAATTTTCTTAATAGCAGCCAAGAGCCTGAAAGATGGCGGTGTTTCCCGCCCTTGCCTCGGAGAGCATTTTAAGCCGCCGGGCCCGATTGTCATGAACACCTACGAAAATCGTTATTGGGAAGTCAGCACCCTCAAATATACTGTCAACCTTTTTATTACGTGTGGAAACTCCAACGGGCCGTCACCCCACCGGGGTTGGTGTGTTGGAATGGGACCGACTAAGACCGCACGGTGTGCCACTCTGCGCCTGAAAAGGGAGGGATCCGGGGACTGCTGTTATTAAATCATCCAGACCCCTCCCAGCGCCTGCCCGCACTGAAGTGGGCTCCGTCATCTGATGGACTCTCTATTTAGGACACGTGTCCGGGGACATCGCGAATACAATGCCGCCACAGCCCGCTGCCTCTTAGGTCACCGCTCTCAGACGCAATACGGCATCGACCGTCGAAAACCCCTCTCGGAACCCGAATTGGGCGCCCACAGATCGGGGCCCACCTCGCGGAGGTGCCGGACGATGCGGGCAGAGAGTAACCTCAAACAAAATATACTAACAACTAGTTCAACCTTCGAATCTAGGTTGCCCTGAGGGTTGCGGAGGTCCAATGAGGGACGCTCCGTAAAAAACTGATATTCTGGTAAAACGGTTTGAACTAGTGGCCAACTCCCATTAATCTTGGAAAATAATGAAGGCAAGGAACATGACGGTATTAATGAAATACTTGATGTACATTACCAGGATAGACAAATACTGAACATTTGATGCTGCGTCGTCACAGTCTTTTACAGTCCATCAGTGGAGACATAAGACTGAGACCGAAAACTCGTGCCTGTGCCGATACAGGGTTTTTCGTAGAGACCGACCTCTACGAAAAACCTCCAACTTCTTTTTAATAACTTCTTTTCGTTTTAATATTCATAATAGGTATTTATTACCAACATCGTAGTAATGGTACTAAAGAAAATAAAATCGACAAAAAATAAATCACAATGACATATTAGTGAAGTTATGGTACGAGCTTTAGTTTATGCTTCTTACGTATGATGTGATTCTGATTAATTGTCAGGATATGATGATGGTTAACTAATTTATGGTACCGAATATTTTTTTTTCTTATATCATATATAGTGTTAATTCTATATAAAAGAAGAAGAATTTCAATAATTTTACATAATCTTATTATAAAAAATATTTTTTTAATTTGACAAGTTATATAAAAACCATAAATTTTATCATGATGATGAAAGCACTCATTTTAATAACTTTTAATGGATCGCTTTATAGATGGCGCTTTTGTGCAAAAGAATGGTTTTATTTTCGAGTTGTCAGGACGTGTTACGAACAGCAATCCCTTAGCCGTTATTTTAAATAATATTAGTCACTACATATATGAGAGCTAAAGTAAAATATTAAAACGATAATAAAATAAAGGATCACAATGTCTAGGAAATCTGTAAGTACAATCTAGCAATAGGTTAATTGTCTTACAATACTTGTTTTCTTTAAATCTCATAAGAATAATAACACGTTTATTTTAGCCAACGGCTGTTTAACTCATCTGTATCAGAGCAAAATCAAATAATGTCTGAGCTTTCTTATCGAATGCCTGAAACTACTAATATTTTCATTATGGGTTGTCTAAATTTACTGATGGTCTAAAATAGACAAATGTTCAGATTCGGATTTTAGTTTTTCTCTTTGAAATATTGATATTCATTTCAGGTCAGATCCATAGCCTCACTTACTTCGGCGGTAATTAGAGAACCGTCAGAGATCTATGAACCTCCGCTTGATACATTGAATATTAAGATCCGAAGCCTAAGGGTCTTTGATGAAGATCCCATACAATTTGCGATAAAAGTGACCTACTTTGATCAATTGATAGTATCTAGTGTGATCATGGCCATCGGTGGTAAGGATAAAGTACAAAATAAGATTTTAGCTGAGGGAATAATGAACTACGATCCCTCAGACTACGAAAAAATGTGCTTGTTTGCGGATTGTCCACTAGTTGGTAGGTTTCACCGTATTCTTTTGGTAAAAATATTCGTTTAAGACATTTTATTCAAAATCTTTTAAAATAATATAATTCTAAACAACTTTGTAATAATTCTCTAAATAGTATGTTTATCAACCTACACTTATCTATTTTTAAGACCCTGCATAAAATTACGAATAAATAGATAGAATAGTGAAAAATAAATAAGGTATAAAAATACATACATATATAGGTATACAAAGAGGCGAGGTCTGGCCTAATCTATACTCATATTGTAGATTTGAAAGTAACTCAGTTTCTCTGTTCGCTTTTACGGTTAAACCACTGCACCCATTTTAACTAAATTTGGTATGGAGATAGTTTGATTCTTCAGGAAGGACGTAGGCTACTATTTATCGCGATACCCAACATAAAGCCAATCAAATGTATTTATTATCTCATCTTTGACGAGTATATAACTAGTAATATCATTGAATAAAATTATTTTTTATACAAGTATCTTAACCTATTTGAAAAAGATGTTTCTTTGATCTGCGTGAGTTGATTCAATATCTGCTTTAAAAGTCTTGAAGCTCATATTCCCTACATGTTTTTATCTTATAGTTATTATACAACCTGTGAGAAATCTGGAAGCATTCGAATCACAGCAATCATCGACCACAACACAAAGTGTAATCCGCTCAAAGTCAGGCTCTACTAAGTCTAGTAGCATAGTGAAACCAACGGACCTCTCCTGTTGCAATATCGATATTTTACACATTTTCTTAGGAGACGAAGGTTTGTTATTTAAATGTTTAGACATAAGAAAGTCGAACAAAATTTCGAAATCATGTCCAATCATTTTTATTATATCAAATATTTTAACTTTCGAAACATACAAATGACCATCATCTTCCTAGCCATTATTACACCCAAGATACATTAAGGTCGGCTATCAGTACAACCGGTTTTACCCGAATATCAGTTTTTCCTCGGAGGGACTTTCAGATCTCATATCATTAATTTCGTAGGGAAAGGAAATGCCTTATGTCGTTCTTGATGATTTTACACATCTTAGAATCAAAGACATGTAAACACAATATTAAGTTCTTGATAAACGATTTATTTTAAGCATAATACATGAATCAACCATTCGCAGCAGCTTCCCTCTGTCAAACTATAAGCCTTAACGGGCCTACATATTATACTGTTATGGGTTATGATACAGATTGAATTCATGTGTGTGTGACATTGTGAATGTCTTGTTTTAATTGTTATATGTATGTTTGTAGAGACAGTTGATTGTTTTTGTATGTGAGCCTAAAATTTGTATGTGTGAAGATGTGTCTTCGCAAAAAATTACTGACTGTTTTGTATGATGATGTATGAAGAAAAAGACGCTATGGCTACACCCACCCGGGCCTGTATTGCTCCATTGTATACTAAAATCTTATTTGTGATTGCAGTTACTACACAAGTTTGTGTACAAAAACGTATTGAGCCAATGATCAAACCGTCAGCTCTCCAGTGCAAGAGCTGGGATTGCTTACCGCTGTTGACGATGGAAGTTTCAGCCACTCGGCACAAGGATAATGCTGTGCATCACAAACACCTCAAAGAGTCAACCATGATGCAGTTAACGTTAATCGCCGCATACAATATGACCGTACCACCTGAAGAGGAACTGGTTTATACGGCAATAACAAAAACACCACTTTATTGTGAATTTGTAAGATCTATTAGTTTAACCATACATCCCATATTCATAAACGTTATTTTACTTGAAGCAATAGTTCTGTGTTACACTCAACTTAAGTGGCTAAAAGTTAAATTAAGTTTATAAATAAGGGGTATTTTATTATTGTTGCATTTTCTCCATTCGTAATGAGTATGGTGACCTCTTGGATACCACCAGGCAGAGTAAAGTTACTTTGAAAGGCACACATAAATGTAACGACTTTCGTAAAAAAAAAGAACTGATTCTAAGGTAAACTCGCATCGTCTCCTTAAAAACACATCGCAAACGCATATTACTGTAATCATATAATATCCTACTAAAACTATAAACGCGAAAGTTTGTAAGTATGGATGGATGTTTGTTACTATTTCACGTAAAAACTACTGAATGGATTTTAATGAAACTTTACAGTAATATAGCTTATATATCAGAATAACACATAGGCTACTATTTGCCGATATAATCCACATATACGCAGGCGGAGCCCCGAGCAACAGCTAGTATTAAATAACTTTAAAATTATAATAAATAGATTGATTGGTAGAATACTTTTTTGCTATTTTGCAAATCTTACATAGGTGCTGTACATAGCCAAAACGAAAACTCGGAAGCAAACATTTGCAGAACATACAAAAATTTGTTTCGATCCGGGAATCGAACCCGAGACCTCGAGATGTCGCATACCCTACCATTGCGCCACCGAT
>PKRV01000430.1:1488743-1644990 GCA_003709505.1 Hyphantria cunea | reverse complement strand
TGGCACACCGTGATGGTTTAGTGGGTAGTCTGGCGAGTAAGTCAGGAGTCCCACACAAAGTGAACCCCCTGTCCCTGCGGGGGGGGGGAGCGAAGTACGTAAAGGCAGTCCATCACGTCAAAAAAAAAAAAAAGGTATGTATATAGTTTTCATTGGAAGGCCTGCCAAAGTGACTCACTCGGCCTCAGAATGAAAGGCTTGAGCAGCATTTAATAATGAGGACCACCACACTCACTGGGAACGCAGATCATTCAGTATGGCGACCCATACTATAGCGGCCTGGTGAGATACACGTTTTCAGGTTCCGCCTAAAGAACCAGGGATCATAAGTCGTATTGCAAGAGGCAAATCGTGCGCTGGTAGTGATTTCGAGTTTTTGACTGCTCGGCACTGCCAGGAACAGTCGAACTGTTTAGTTCGAGAGCGTATATCTACCCTTTTGTGGCGCGATAATCATGCTGTGTTATTCAGATTAAAAAAGTTTGTAAAGAAGATCAATAAAGATTTGTAATAAGCATCACAACTTCATTATGATCAATACAGAATTACTGATAGTTATATAAATCGGGCTTGGGTCTCAAGAGGGGGTCCTCTTGAGACCCGAGCCCGATTTAAGTATATATAGGACGCTAACACAATCACCATAAATTATTAATGAAAATATCAATCAATTTAATATTTATTGCAAATTTAATGAGAGTGGAATAAAACATTTTATACAACTATATTCTATCTAGGTAGGTCTTTTGGAGAAGTGGTGCCAGTAGAATATGCAAGTTCAAGTGCCATCTTTGTTAAAATACTATAAAGAAATATGATAAAAAAACTATATTGTTATTATTTGATTTATCCTTTTCCGTATACTGTTCCTGTGCATTGCATTCATATCTAAACTGACTTGAATTACACTTTATGATTATCTTATAAAGGGAATTGAAATGAGATAATATACTATTTAAATCATCGATTGTCCAGCAAATGTTTATCTATAACTATACCTTAATTTTATAGCTCCAATATAAATTAATTACGAACTCATCTTGGTGGCGAGAATGTAAACAATCAGTATATTTATCTCCCCAACAAACTGCATCATTTACGATCGTCTCGAACTATTTGCCCAAGATACGACCAATCACGTGAGTCCGATTTCCAATTTAGGTCGGATGTTAATGTCATAAAACTAAGGGAAAGTTTCCGAACAGTGTTTGTACGTGAACGATAAAAAAGAATCGCGCAAACTAATTGTATAAACAAAACTGGTTCCCTGCATAATTAGATAAAGTTCCCCCAGTTCTATCAAGACCCATTGACTTGAAGCCAAGATATTAAGGTTTATTGTACATTCTTGAAGACGAACCCTAATTTATATTACGTTCTATTCTCTCGGCCTAGTTTATTTCAATTTGTACACTTCTATAGAGTTGTAAGCATGGGTGAATTTTTGACTCGGCGTATTTATTCGGTAAAAACTTTAAATTGCTTCTGACCCAGTTCGAGCAGCTATTGAACCAATTCACCAATTGCCTACGTCCGAAGCTAAACTCTCTCCTTGTTTATTTATTTGTGTTACAGGTACTTTAAACTGACCTATTTAGCTGTTTGCCCTTTATCACTTTGTGACGTCACTAACATGAAGATCCTGATAATTAAAGCACAAACATATACCTAAATGGGTCCTAAAAAATTTAAATTCCAATTAACTGCCTCAAAAATTCATTTTTATTGGTAGTAAATGAATAATTTCGTACCTACCTCAGAACTAAAATATGGTATAAATACTAAAATAAATCTATAAATTAACGATAGGTAATACCTATCTTTAAAGATATAATAGTTGTACATAGAATAGGTACATACATAAAATTAAAATCATACGGAAATGGAACATACAATCTAGCATATTCATTGCAGTTGAAATTATTTAAACCTAGCTAGTCTAGAAATAGTTAAGATAGTAAAACAAACAAGTGTCAATTACAAGGCACAGTAATTAAGGATAAATAGCATAACTATTTTTATGAAGAAATAGGCAATATTTTGCAAAATATATCTTTCAGGTGGTTATAAAAGTATAACATACACCTACATTTTATTGGAACAGATTTATCATATTTTTATTACAGATATCCTACTTGCGATTTCGCCGTGTTTTTATATTTACCTCATATTATGTACACTTAGAATTTAATACCAATCATAAAAGGTTATATGTCTTCTGATATTTACACGATTACAGATGATATTACTTTATCTAAACTGTAGTACGAACGCCTGCTGAGGTTTTACGAGCAATGTAGCTACGATATGAGAGCAAAGACTTAAGAGAAAGGCACTTTCTCAAGGATCTAACTTTACAAAGTCACCACATAACTGGTACACTACGTAGGTAGGTAACACTTTTTTTAAACAATTAATATTTAGATATGCTCTGAGATTACGTTTGCTTAGTTTATATTAAATTACACGTAAAGTTTTATTGAAAATAAAATATGTTATGAGTTCTCTATGACAGTCGTCTTACAACAAACTAAATTTTAGACCTACAATAACGTATTTTTATCTTATTTTACCATGTAATTTTTTCGATTACAATTCGGTTTTTTTTCATTTGAAAGCGAGTTTCCTTGCGGTGATTCTTAACTATTTTAAGTTAATGTTGATCAAGCAGTGTCAGACTATCAGCCCTATTCCAAAATGATGTAAGGCATGTTTGGCGTATGATTACTAGATTAAGTGCTTTTTAGGGGGTTTTCAATTTTTTATTTTAGCTTGTCATCTTATAAAGATATGTAACAGATTTTAAATTTATTTTATTAATCGAATTTGATGTCCATGAACTCTTGTTTTAAAATAAAAAGCTTTGATTAATTTATGTTAACAAAAGCCGTAAGTATTGAAGTTTCATAATTGAGATCTTCTTCGAAACTTATGTTCATTCTAATAGATAGATGATTTTTCAAATTCTTAATATCGTGTTATCAAGCCACTATTGAAATAATGAAATCAATATATTCATATAAAACTTTTTATTTTCTTTGAATCTTTATTGCTTCTGAAAACCATTTCACTTAATATCTTTTTGCTATTTAAGTTTAAAAATTGAATCTAAAGGTTCAACAAACCAATCCTGATACATGAATTATTTTAGCAGCCAGTTTTTTTCATATTATGATATGATAGAGATACAAAGACTTACAGGTTTCAAGTAGCTGCCTTCATTCATTTGTATAACACTATAATATAAATTAAAAAATAGTTTTTAATTCTTTAGTGAAGATTACAGAGTTTTCCGTGAACGTAGATTTTTTAAATATCTGTAATATTGCCTCTAAATAGTACCTCCAATAGTTTCAAAATTGGAACTTAAAAGACGAAGTTACGATTAAATTTTATCTTTAGTGCATTTATTTAAAGAAATATCTTGTGAGGATTTATGGATATCACAGAACACAAGCCTAAAATGACAAGTATGCCGCCATGTTTCTTTATGCAAAAGTATCTGTCGCCATAATGTGATTTTTGTTATTTTTTGAGGTAAAAACTATTAAACGGATTTAGATGAAGGTTTGCAGTCAAAAAGATCCAAGTATACATCAGCATAACACATACCTATAACCAACATATATTTGGGTGGAGCGCACAAAGCTTATGAGCTCCTCCACTTGTTTTTCTAGATTTAATAGCTCCTCTCTAGAACCGAACGAGTAATATTCCGTAGCTTCATTAGTTCCTAGTCTACTTTCAAAATTGGAAATCATTAAATCGCTTAGTCTATCCTGCACATCCGTAATTAAAACAGCATATGCTACGTGTATAATATTCTCAATATTGACGGTGATCAATAGCATGGAGCCATGTAGTCGAGGGTTGGTAATGAGATCGGGTGGGAGGCGTTCGCGCGTGGCGACAAGCCAGCCGTGTGAATTTCGTGGGCTTAAACGTGCGCACCAACACATATTGATATGTTGGTATATACCTCGATTTAATGATATCTACAGACGCCTTCGGCACTATCCATGCAGCAAGAATGTTAAACGATACAATGATTTTTTGTGTCCGACCAGCAATTCAATACGAATGAATAAAGCTCTAACGAATGAACTTATGTAGATGAAACAATTTACCTACGTTTTAAACTTAACAAAAAAACTATAAAATGGCAGTCAGCGCAATGCATAAAATTGTTTTCAGTTCGATATTCCATATAGCTTTTATTATTTCAATTTCAATTGCAGATGTGTTCATAGCATAATGGTCCTTAGGAGTTATTTTCATATAAAAATTTATTTTTTGTTGAAGTTTTAACGAAATTGACTAGTGCACTTTAACCCTTCAGAATGTAATGTTCTTATGAGAACAAAGCACGCTTCAGGAGCGGAGAAACTCGTTACTTGAAAAAAGATAAAAATTAAGTTAGTACATATCACAATATTCGCATGAGTCAGCAGACTGAGTTGTATTAAAAAACTTATAAATTTGTATAAAGATGCCTTCACGTTAATACTTTTTATTTTATTTTATTTAAATCTTTGTGCATGAAATTGGCAAAGGCGGACTTGCCTTTTACTTTTACTTACTTACTTTTCTTTTATGTTTTATTTAAATCTTCTTATGATAAACCCAATTATATTATCTTCCTTTGAGTCACAAATTCTCTTACTGCTTACAAGAGTTCCATTGCAGTCGACATGACACGTTATGTTTGTGACAATTTTCAAGTGCTATTCGTGGCCTTTCATAACCACAACCATCGTGGTTGCAAGTGCTCGTAGTACCTATAGAGTTTTGTAAATCGTCAAAACAATTTCTGTTTGTCTGGAAAATTTGAATGTCGTATTAAAAATTAATGAGATTTTCGTGAATCCCTAGTCGAGTTTCACCTTATTTAATCTCGAGAGCATGAAAACATAATAATCCAATTAGTTAGATTTATCAAATGTCACAGTCGTCACACGCAAAGTGTGTTTAATATTAAGACCTATTTTCTAGGTATTGCGACTTACACAGCTTCTAAAATATTTTTGATATGGGATGATATATATAAATGATTATGACGTATCTATTCATGTGTATAAAAATAACCCAGTTGCTTTAATTTTTAGCAAAGTAAATAGGTATTTTAGTTATACTTGTTTATTTTAAAACTTTTTATGTATACCGGTGAGTTTAATGCCCAAGGCTTCTCTACCAGCCAACCTTTAAGTGATGTATAAATTTTGTAAGGTAGGTGCACTATGGTGGAATTCAGAGGTTAGAATTTTCTTTAGTAAATCTTCTTCTTCATAAAAGTTCTTTTTGAATGAGAAAGGACTTGTTGACATCCTGATTTTGAATGGTAGAGCATATTCCATAGTATATACCATTCTGCTCTGCAACAAATATTGCAATATTAAAATTTTCTAACCTAACTAATATATTATGGTTAAATTCACACAGCTTACTTGTTGGGTAAAGCTATCGACCATAAAATCAGTTAATAACTACCTGTATTATTTTACATATATACTACATTATTTAATCAGGCCAAATATATATATATATATATATATATATATATTATATATCACTATTAATGAGTTCAACTTTGTGTCATGAACTCAAAAATACTTCCACATTTGGCACACACGTGGCTTGAAAAACCCTTAAAGACTTTTACGACTATCATGGGATACTGGTTGTGTTGGGTAATTAACATTTTAGTAAAAATCCGCAGAACTTGAGACTTTAAGAAAAAAAGTTTGCCAAAAGTTTATTTGAAAGAATTTCAGTTACTTCATCACTTAGGTATTTAACCGTTTTACAGTTATTTTTGTTACACATCACATCATATTTATTTATAAAATAACATTTTTACTGGCACAAACAATTATCTAATTGATCACTTCTCTGAAAAATTTAGTTCAACCTTGTTGTAATGTCATAATTAATCCTTATTGTCACAACATAAATATGACACGGAACGCGTGATGAAAATTATGATCATGTCATACCAAGGGCTCAACGCTCTACGTTCAATGGTTTTGAATAATGCGCAATTTAATTTAGTCGGGCGAGTGTCACTGCGTGCACCAGAAATACTACATTTACCTATTTAAATTTAGCTTAGGAGATTAATTAAACCGAGACCGGATGGGTGCGCCACGTACAGCTCTGTCACAACCGTCAATAGCAGCCGTCGCACTGTTTTATTCTGTCACTAGCCCCATCAATGGGAGACGCAATCAAATTTGCCAAATGACGCTCACACTAAATTGCTGAAGAGTGATTGATTGAAACGCTTCGTAGTTAAAGTATTTTATTCAGGAAATAATCGAATACGAATAATTTAGAGCGTCGCTGTCGATGCACTGCGAGACGAGCCGAGTGATTTTGAAGTTCAACATTTCCCCCAAGTCACGCGATATTAATAAACGTCTATCTCTCTTTGGTAATTCATAAGCATGGGAGTTGATGAATTGGTCGACCCACTCCCTCAGCACGCGTAATATTCCGTTTATGAAGTAAATTACATGTTTTCTGGTGTAATAAAATGTAGTATTGTTGTATGCTGTCACCCACTTAATAGTACGATTACTGAAATTTTCAGAACAGACCTAAAATATAAGATCTTATCACTTTTGCAACATTACGTTGATTCATAAATTTAAATGGACTTTAGGGGAATAACAAAGATTTTTGATAAAGCGTTGTAAAACGCTACTATGCTCCATATTTGATTTGATTATAAGGTAAAGAAGATCCTTGTTAGGGTGAGTCACGGAACAGTGTTGCCTTTTCACACCCGATATTAGACTAATTAACTATGAAACGGGCGCTGGCACTCTGCAAAAAGCTTTAAAAATGTCGCCAGTAATTTAGTTAGCACACCACCGGCGTGGCGTATATCCCAACCATGATTTACAGTTGGCACGACTCGAAGCTAAACTTGTTAACGTACCGAGCGACGCATCTAGTACATTATATCCATTTACGAGCTGACCGTCTTGAAACTATGCCAATACAAATTTGTTTCTTTTATTTATTCAGGTTATCCAAAACAGATACGATGCAACCGTAAAATTCATCAGTAAAACAAATCAATTAAATCATTCATCAGTTACGCCAAAAGTTAAACAATTTATTCGGAATGGCCCTAAATGAAAATAGAATTAAGTGGTTTCCTCTTTTGACACACAATTTTCTTAATGAGATAAGCTCGTTGCCATTTCAGACAGGATAAAAATATCCATAATTTTCACGTGATAAAAAGTTGAGATAATTAAAAAAGTCACGAGCGACATCAGGGCCTAAACTTTTGACAATACAGATATCGTATTTCTTGCCATTTCGAATCTTACAATTTGTTTAGATCGTCAAATCAGGTGAGATATTCGTATGATTTTCATACCAATTTTCGCTGTCGTAAATAGCTGTCATCTCTTTTGTGTTGTCAATTACGTTTTGAAAAGGGTTTCTTTTAAGCATCAATGTCAAACGTGTGAAGAATTTTGAGCCGCACATCTGCTCTAAAAACCGCACTTGTATTATGTATTTCTTTAAATTTATTTATCTGTACACACATAATAGATAAAAAACAGAGTAGCAATATACAAATGTGATAAATTGGTCGTCTAATCACTTATGGGGATCTCTTACAAATAACCTTTATACGAATGTTATGGCAAGGGTAGCAGTAGTAGGGCGCCTAAGGAGAGACTCTGCTATTAACATTGTAATTAGACTTAAGCCTAATATATTTAATTTGAAAAAATACAGTATACAGTAGTATACACTAATAATTTTAAAAAAAATATGTTTAATAGTATAAAGTTCTTCGTTTGACTACGCGAAATTGATTAAAATTTTTGCAATTGAAAATTAAAACTAAAATAAACGAATGTTATTCAAGAATCATAATTTAAATATTTAACTACCCGTTTCTGCAACTAGCTAATAATCAGAATTGTTTCTCAAATAGAAATATTTGAAAACTCATGGTAACCCCACTCGTTGCCGCACTGTAACCCGACGATAATTAGATACGGCGCGCTTTTACAGCGCTGCGATTCTGAATACCAACCAAATTGCGCCCTTCCAATCTTGTTTATAGTACGATGGAACTCCAACGCTTCATTTGGTCACAATTTTTCATTTTTCATACTCTGACACCAAAGCCTTTTAAAGTATTTCTTTTGATATATAGCAATTCGAACCTTTTATTTACTTAGCTGGTTTATCAATTTACAAAACTTTATATTTAAAAATCTACTTGTGTGTGCTACTACTTATAAAAATCATTTTAAAAAAACCTTCGGTACTCAAAGTATACATTAAAAAGTCTATACAAGTATTAACCCTACTTTTATGCATTAAATTAATAAATAAGCATTGAAGTTTAAACTTTTTAAAGTGTGCAAACATCATGAGATGTTACCAACGCGTTTAATACTCTGCTATTTAAAGGATGCATTCCATGTCTGTTGAGGCCGTAACCAATAAGTGCACTCAACATTCCGACTGGTTGATTAGCTCGCAGCTTGTAGCGAGAGCTCCCCCAAGCGCTTACGCTCGTCAGTAATGCACACCTGCAGTTTTTGGCACTAGCTACGGTTCGAAATGACGAAGCGGATATGAAAGAGATACCCAGCACGCAATACTGGTTCGTATATTAAGGATGTGTGGAAAATTGCGTCATACATTTTTAATGCCTGTTGAAGTTTGTCCATGGCCGTTACAGCCGTACAGATTTAACTATTATTCAAAAACAGTAATATAACATTATTCTCTTTATAAAAATACGGTACTATTTTAACGGTTTTATTAGCTTCATCTGTATTTGTTTCTTTGTAGACGACTTTGATAATCGTATTTTTAGTTTTCAATTATAGTTATTTCAGTATCACGTTAGGGAATAATGAAAATTAAAACCTACAATACAAATGTCAAGTGCGGTAGGAGTTTCGTTAAATAGGTATATCTAATACTTCCAGATTAAAATGGCTAGAATATTATTATGTTTCTTAACTTTTACAAAACAATCACAAAGTTGGTAAACAAAAATACTTTCCAATTAATGATAGATTATTGTAGCGTGCAGAAAGATGCAACAGTACCGAGAGTTTCACTCAGTATTGACAGCCCCTAAAAAAGTCTTGTCTTCTTAACTAGAAAAAACTAGGATGGCTGCAATTGTAGGAGGGTGGGCTGGTCGCAAAACTGCGGTCAATCCGCAACATATAATGACGGGCCGATTCCCCCTGCCTATCGATCCTGGGGGGTCCTGAAATAACATAGTTCGGGTCCTCCTCAGAGCAGGGTGCCTTAGGCCAGTCTCCAAGGAGGTTTTTAGCGGAAACACCACATACTTTGCTCCTCAGTACCTGAGGAGCCGGACATCCGAAGGGATTTTCCACCCCTTCAACGAAAAAGGATACAAATAAAGGATGCCTGGAATTTGTTTCAAGGAAAACGGCTAGGGTAGCCCTTTTAGAACTATAGAGCTAAGTATATAATGTTCAAGTAATATATAATGGCTATGGCAACAAACCGTGTAAAAATCAATTTAATAAATTGTTTATCTTGAATCTGAACCTTATCAGCTCACGTATCGGTCGTTAAAGTCAAATGCAATCGATACAAAAATTAAAAAAAAAAAAGTTTTGGATTGGGTTTTGAAAGAAGGTTTTTGCTTGTACTCCAAATATATTTTCGTCATCGACATCGACACTCGACATAGGGTTAGAAGGAAGGTTTGCCTTTCTATATTACGCTGACAAAATATGTGAGGTATAGTGTGTTCAAAATTTTTCTTCTCTTAACATTGCTGTTAAGTTGCCCTGTCTGTTTGTTTCTTAATCGGCTCTTACATCCGCGGGATGAATAACGGTAGTGACACTTCATATTTACTTAATATTTACATAATGTATCCCTGACATTTTGAATATTCACGAATATCTAGTTACTTTAAATTTAACTACTATAATTAAACAATTGACAGTTTTTTGTTTTAAATAATAATGAGGAAGCAATTGAATAGTTATCAAATAACCTTTACTATTATTAAAAAAGCAATAAAGAGTGTTTGATTGCTCGTAGGTGGCACATAATATCAATATAATATCTCTATAAGACTCGATATCGATATATAAACCATAAGAACCCACGCAATGATACTGTGAAAATAGGCTACCTGTTATATTTTATAACGAGCTATTTAATTCAAGCGAGTAAGTAGCCATAGGGTCTAGGAAACTAGTAGATACTATCTCATTTTATAAGGTTTGAATGCTAGTACGAAATAACGTTCTTGGCATATTAAAACGAATATATTTATACCAGGATATAGGAAACAAAGACTACACAGATGACGCAGGGGTTCATATAGTCACCCCTAAGTCGATTTTACTAGTCGTGCAGATATGTTAACGTATAATATCAGAATGGTATAAAAGCCTATGTTTAAAGGTATTAAATTTCCATTCTACAATAGTATTCTTCACTTTGTTCATTCTTCTTTCAATATAATCGTAGTTTAAAGTTTTTGATGTACCCAATTGACGTGAATGGGCTTGTCCTTTTGTGTGTGACTAAATTATAATTTTAAAATGTTTTATAAGCTCACCCTTTCGGAGATACAGGCGTAGTAATTAGGGTAATAAAAAATCCTTCTATTTCATCAAGTACTCACGCATTATAATTAGATAAAAAACACTCTTTTCATAGTCTTTACTTGTCTGTTAAAGTTTAAGATTTTACATTGATCGAATAGGGTTTGGTTTTGAATTTGACTTACGATTAGTCGTTTACTCTACAATCAGGTGAGTAGCAAGAGTTGGATTTCGGTAAGGTAGTAAGTAAATCAGCTCATCGGCTCTCTTAAATCTTTAAAGAGGGTTATCGTGCATAGCATACTAGGTAATGCATTGGGGTGTTTCTTAAAGCTTTTTTATTTGGTTGAATATCTATAAAGTTCCTTCTGGACAAATGGAGTTTCTAGAAATATAAGGATTGCAAAGGCGCCGATATTACTGTCTTTAGACTCATGTTGTAGGCTAACAGGGAAACATCAATAACTTGATACCTATGCCTTTTATATATTTTATGAAGATCTAGAGATATATATACACACCTTCAGAAGAAATAAACAAATTTAGTTTTAAATCTTTTGGTATTAAGAAACCAAGAGAATTTATTTATAGATTGTACTCAAACACTATAAATATAACAAGAAAAAATGTTGAAACTTTAAAATGTTTTAGTCAATTATTGTCTTTATTAGGTTTAACAAACATTTTAATTACATGTTTAAGTATATAAAAAGAAAAATAAAATACATATTTAAAAATAAAAAAAATAGACCACAGGCTACGGGTACAGGGACCAAGAAACCGGTGCTTAGGGCTCCAAAGGCAGAAACCTCCTCACTAATCGTGCCGTGTCTAGGAGGACTGCCTTAAGTCAATTATATTATTATTTTTAATTAACTAGTTAATATAACTAGGCACTCTTATTCCCACATCCATAGCTCACAAAACAAAATAAAAACAAACAAGGGCCTCTGCGCAGGCGGGGCTACAAGTTTTAACTAATAAAGCTATAAACGTCGATAAGAATCTCGATTGACTTAAAAGTAAGTGATATTATTAATGTATTAAATGGAGTCATAATAATAAAAGTGTTTGCTTAAGGAAACGTGAGTGGTAGGTACGAGCACAATATTATGGGCACATTTTACTGTTCTCTGTAAGTATTAAAACCTCTATTAAGTTAGGTTTACGATTTCATTCGTTGCGACGAAAGACATCATTTGATACGAATTGCCTTAAGAAATGGTCTATTTTAAATTAAGAACTTATATTTTGTAAACGATCTCGAAATACGATTGAGATAACGTTGCGGTTTATTCATAAAACAATTGAAATAATTTGAATATGGTGGAAATGATGGAAAATATATGTATTTGGACCCGATTAATGCATTTTTTACATGACGTTACTAGTACCATGGTATTATATAGTTGTAATAAACAAAGTTGAAAATGCCCAAATATTGAAACCATTTAGATATAAATCTATGGATATACCTTTATTTAATAAAAAATAAAGTATAATAAAACAAACTTCTCCTTTTAAACATCAGTTTATTTGCAAATTATGATATTAAAATAAATTGTATTCCAGTAAAGAGCAATACGGGCCACCGAATGGCGGGGAGTATAGCGATAGCTTCTTTTACCGATACTAAACAATCTGTAGTTTTTTGCGTTGCAAAAACAATCGCTTGTCGGTACGAACTCACATACACTACATTTAACGTATACGTCTAAATATTTATGAATATAAGTGTATCCATTGATTTATTACTTTAATTATTTTAACAAAAGTCCCAAAATAAAACTAATTCATATAACTAACCTAAATGTAGATATTAAGCCACCTCGTATAAATTTCTATTGTAATTACTGCATTTCACTATTGACAATTAAAATAAAACATTCATAATTTCTCCCAATTTTCACGTTAATACATTTTGTGTCATAACAGTGTCTTTACACTGTTATGACACAAAATAAACCTACACTTTTGTAGGTTCATTTGAGCCTATCCTTTAAAAACGAGTATGTTTGCGTATAGTTACTCACTACCGCATTAATCTATAAATTCAAGTACTCCTACGTAATATTTAAAATATAATGCCTATTCTAACAACTTAGTAATCCAACAAATCTAGATGATATTATGGAAATGCTGAAAGTATAAAACAAATGTGTTCCAAGTTATTTAAAAACCGACGAAACCTAGACATAATAAATTCACACAATAGATTTTTAATACACTGTTAAATATATTATAAGTAGACAGATTCAAACTGGAGAAAACTGAGCTGCATGAACTCATTTAAGCTTAAAAAATAATCAAGAAAGACTTTTTTTCTTGAAACGCTTTTTTTCAGTAATCGTTCTCGTTACAAAAATCTAATTTAATAAAATACATAGAATATTAAACATCATTAAACTCTAAGTAAGTTTAATTTTTAGGAAATATTTTTCACTTTCTGAACTTACCGAATGTTTGGACTATTATAACAGTTTATTATTCTCTGTCCTTGTAAAATAATGTGTTTTATATTAATTAGTGTGGATTTAATGAATTCATTCATTACTTTAAACATCAAATTTAAAATAAATAAAACACATTTGTGTGGTAAATGTACGGTCATTTAGTGCTTTGAATACAAATTGTTTTGTTTTGAAATGACGCTAACTACGTCGTGGGTTCTACATCATTACTCCATTAAATTGTCAGTTGTCAGAATATTATCGACGTTAAAATGTACACTTCATCGACAACCCACGTCAAGCAAACTACATAGTTAATATAAGTGACCGTACATTTCTAAATCTCATTTTAAATTTAATTTATTTAAAGTTTGAACCGTAAGTAAAATAATAATGAAGAAAGGAAGAAATAAAAATGATAATTGATAGTGCAATATTCAACAAAACACTGCAATAATACGAGTATGTAGTGGCAGTTTTTAGTGCTCCAAACTTCCAACTACGAGAACCATAAAAATGTCTTCAAAGAATCTCTATTCTTTAAGAACCTCTGTTCTTGATTTGTTAATGGAACACAGTATAAAGTTTCCATGACAAATTATTACAATACTTGTTTCAAAAGTTCGATAAAAGCATCCAAAACAGTGCGAGTTAAAGTGAATACCCGGAGAATCTTGTCACGAAGTGGTTGTATCAGATAACTCCGGTAGTTTGTTCTGTGAACGTCTGTGTCATTTGTCGTTCGCGTACAGCGACAGACTAAGACGATTTGACGACGAATCGTGACTGCGTGGGCGTGGAGACATTCAACTGCAAGTCAAGTGAAGGAGGTAGCACGTTGTTTATTCTCACCATGTAGATATGTACGCCTAAATATAAGGAAAGAAGAAGATTTCATTAAAGATATTATAATTCTCACGATGTTTTGTGCCATATACGGTAGTACAAAGAATTTACAGCCGTTGAAAGAAAATTCGTTGATGGAGTGATAACCACAGACTTATGGATCCAAAGAAACCTATATATAGCTTTACAGAAGTCATAGTTCAAAAATATTTCAAAAGCGAAGTAGTTAAAATGTGTTTGAAATCATTTTAGGTTCATCTCTCTAACTCCCGATCTTCATTTAGCGCCACATATCTGTAATAGCTATTGTTTTAAAATTATTTGTTGTAACTATACTTTCACTACTTTATTGTAAATGCGACCTTATTTCTATTAGAATAAACTCATTTTTCATTACACGCTAAATACAACGCATTTATATTACACCATTATTTGACCTTTTTCTTCGTGGTCAGACGACGGCACTTTTTCCCTTAGAGTTTACCATCGCAAGAAAATCGAGAATAAATGCTTTTAGAAAGATTCCATTTTCGTTGAAGGTTTTTATCGTGTAAGGTATCTTTTCTAAAATCGATGGATATACTGTTGACTTTTTTATCTGGAAATCAAAGATAATGTAAAGATTTCGTATTTTCAATTGTTGCGCAGAAAGATAGGACTCTGCTTTGATACTGGATATTTTTTTAACTAGAAGGACAAAATAAAGTGCTGAATATCAAAAAAATTAAAATTATAGTAACTTAAGTAAGTAGAAAATCTAAAACAATGATTTTATATTGAAAAAGAAAAATGAAAATGATAAAAACAATAATAATAAAAAAAGGAATGATATTTGTGAAAATCTTGAGTTTTGTATTGGACTTAATTTTATTTGACAAATATTTTTAGGTAACGTATTAATGCACGTTATCAATTGTAGGGTAATTACCTTGATCAATGATTATCAGTTTAAAAATTAGTCTTATTTCTCTGTTCACGTAACTAAATTCTCGTACCAAATCTTATTCATAATAACAATACAGAATTATAGAAGTTTGCGATCTATTGCGAATTATATTTAACAGTCCACCGTAGATTTGCAATCATGAAATAAGAGTTATAGAGACTAAAATATCATATCCAATAAGTATAAAATAGATCCTTGTGAAAAGTCCCAACCCACGCAACTTCACCGGTAAAGGAATAAACATTGCGTCGGCGCATGCATCTCGTGCATTATGCACTCACAATAAATATATTACTTAGGTATCCCATGAGCATTTTTCCTTAAATTATGTGGCTTTTAACATTTGCATTTGAATATAATCTTGAGACGCAACTTGAGAATTATAAAGCCTAGATTGTTAGCTACATATCTGCACGAGAAAAGTTGTATTCATGGTTGTGAATAACTGTGTGCTGTTTTGATAAATTTCTATTTCTTGTTCCTTATAGTAGAGATCTTAAAATACATTATTGAAATTATCATCCTAATAAATTACATGGTATTTGGATACGTTTGTCTTCGATAAGTGGTTCATATGTTCATTCATTCTTTAAGGCAAAAAAATCTTATTTAAAAAGACTTACCATGATTCTTTGAGACTTCCATAAACTAAGATAATATAATTTTGTATGGATACTTCAACTGAATATGCTGAAAGTCAAAAAGTATATAGGTACATCCAAAATATTAAAACAGTAGTTAATAATTAGTTGTTTGACCATTTTTTTTAGTATTTTTTTATTTAAATTTGTAGGTTTTTTACATATATTTCTGTTATATTGATTTATTGTTTTATTGATTAGATATACTGCCTCGTTAGTGGTAGTAAGCATATACGACTACCGATCAAGAGATCGTCGATTCGATTCCCGGGTCGGGTTAAAAGTCTTGTGGGGTTTTTCCCACAAAAAAATCATCATAACAATCTGGAGTATAGAAGTTTGGCGGTCTTTCTCGCCCGTGCCTCGGAGAGTACGTTAAGCCGTTGATCCCCGTTGCCATGAACATCTATGACTAGCTAGTAGCCGACCTCAAACAACCTTGGAAATAATAACAACTAGTAAGAAGAAGAGAAGAAGACTAAATTTCGATATTGTAAGAAGAATAGTTTTTACCAGTTGCCACAATATTTATATACTTATTGTTATATTATCATTCTTGTGTTACATTTTATGAAAATTAATCATCGTGGAATGAAATTAACAACACAAAAATACTTGGTTGTCCAATACAAAACACTACGTCTACAGTACAGTCAACAACATAAGTTTCTTTAGTAAACAGCAAACTCGTTATTCAGTAGATATGAAAGGTATTCACAACGCTTCTCATTGCATTCGAATGACGGTAAATGTTTGCCCTTAACGCTCCAGTTGCTCGAGCTCGACCGATAATTAACTAACCGAAAATACGTAGATTGCATGTGAATATTAAGTACATAGAGCCAGGAACCAAAAACGCTCTCATAAACAATAAAATTACCTTTTCACATCAATATAATAGTCGTCCTCAAATTTTAACCCAAAGAAACTGAATCCATTTGAAAAAACTTTATATACAGACATTTAAATGAGTCAAGCGAATTTTAATCAACGTTCGCGCAACTTCAAATGAAGGTGAACATTTTTGAAAACCTTTATCCGTCGGCTGAAATTCAACCTTTATTTGGGACCGGAGGGGACTTATCAGGGCGTTTTTCAAATAACGGCATCAATTCCGAACCGGCATCCTCACCTGTTATCTGTTTCTCTTCCTGTAGCACACAAAGTGGCTTCGCGGGCGACATTTTAACGTTACGCGCTCGTTTTGTTACACTCCAAATACCATTATGTTCTCTACGTATGATTGGGTTAGAAGGCACATTTAAGCAGCTCAAATTATGTAAAATGATGGCCGAAAAGACGCAAGCACCAACGTCATATTTTTTAAAAGTTTTATCACTTAAAATATTGTTTTTGTTACAGGTACTGTGTGCGAGACGGAGAGTTTTATTTTGGTCAGCAAAATATAAGATGATGTCATCACTGACGGTACCGTCAGAACTGGAAAGTTATAGAGTTTATGTAAATAACCTAAGCCGATATATCACTATGAATCATCTCTTTGATGTTGCTTTTCGACGGGCTTTAGTTGGCAATACGCAAAAAGTTAACTAGCAGCACTGCAAAGTGATTTGATTTTAACGAACCAGAGTTTGAATGAAAAATATCGCATATCCTCAACAAATGCTCACCTAGCATTCAAATTAAAATACAAAAAATTTAATTCGAATGGTTTTTCGTGGTAAGTTTCATATCAGTGTGACACAAATGCTATAGGTGTTATTCATTGAAAGTAAAATAAAGGTGACTAGATAACAAAAAAAGTGAACAAAACGTACGCTTCTACTACTTATGTGTTCATGCAAACTTTTCTCTTTGTGTGTCAGAATGAAGTTAATCAGAAAATAGAATTGGGAACTTTGTGACAGGCTGAGAGATGGGAAGGCGAAAAGTTCAACTCTTCTAGTATTTGGTAGTTAAAACCACTTTGTATGGAGTGCATCGATTAATTTCCCTTATTTATTTGTGACTAGTCGTGCATATACTGGTACGCAAAATATGTATTAGATGTATATCTAAACTTATATTTGAAAAAATATTTGTTTTACAATATACGGCAGGCATACAGGCAGGATGACTAGTTACTTTTTTTTGGAAAGTATACGTTCATAAGTATAGACAGAGATTTAAAATAGTAATAAAATATACGTTTGATTTTAACCGTAACATGTGATAGGTTTAAATTCCTATATGAAAAAGTGGGTGTTTCTCCTGAATCACACCCCTTTGCTTTCGATGGAGGGCTTTCATCACAAACTTTTTTAATCGTCCTTTGTCCCACAGAAAAAAATATCCGTTATAATGCTGGTGTAGACAGCGCCCAGCGTGTCCCAGCCGCGATGCTTGTAATTAAACTGACACCGACTCCCGCGGGATGAGTTTTGAATGTTATTAGAATCTCTTTCGCATCACCGACTCTGATTGGAAATCTGTTACGTTGTCACATAAACAGACAACTGTCACCGCTAAAGAGATTTTGCGTTCAAGCCAAATTTACAATTATGCAATCCAACTATAACTTGTAAATTTCTCGACTGAAATAAGCAAACCTTCGCCTTTTCGTATTTAACCAAAAACCTAATTTAGAATTTCAAATTGTTTGGAATGTAAAGTTTATTTATTTCATTTGCTAAATTTCATTGTAATTTTGTTCTTAAATAAGCTGGGAATGAACCATACTGTTTGGAAAGGTCCAAACGTAGACGCATTGTAATTTTGAAAGTAATCAAGTACCTACACTCCAAATTTACAAGAATATTTCTTTAAACATTAACTCCCTATACTATAAATTATTAAATCAGTAAATTATGTAATATTCCTACCTTCGAAGTATGTACTATTCTTGTTATTGACTGCAACTAATCTGAATACTTGTCATGAGAGTGTTTTCATGGCTGAAGTTTAAGATTGAAAATCTAACACATTAACAATTATGTCAACAGACTGTAACAGATTGTAACAGACACTACTGGGCATATACCACTCTGTGGAAAGAAGCCATTACTTTTACTTGATAAATAATATACATAATAACAATCTTATCAGCTTTTACTATTTAAATTTGCCGCGATATCTTCTATGTTTCTAATACCCAATTACTTAACAAAGCATCACCGTCAAATGCGAGCCGGCTCAGTGAGGGTGCGTCAGACAGATACAGATAGCCCAATTATCAAGTTACTATTGAAAAATTGATAATAAACATCTATAAAAGGGCTATTATAGCTAGACACAGTATTCCAATGATTCAAGTAATCCTAAGAGTCAACGTGTGGCTTACAAGTTTCATTGAATTTTATGATAACTAGTGGTTGCTCAGTGGCCAAATTCGACCAAAATTTATTTAATGTTATTTTTTAACTTTTTGCACTCTTTCTCCGTTCAAACTTTAACGGAACTAAATTGAATACTCTTCCCTTCTCATAATTTTCCTAAAAAGGGCTAAAAAGTTTTTGCTTCACGTATTAATTAATACATACTCACACATAATCTAATTATGTTGGAGAAGGAAAAATTCAGACGCTGACAAGGATCTTTAAAACTGTGTTTCCTTGGTTTTACCCTAATCTTGATACAGCATAGACTAAACTAGTTTTATTATGAATGTAGGATATTCTGTCATTGCCGTTTTTCTTGAATTAAGTAGGTGAGTGTTAGTAAAGCACATAGCACAACATCCACCCGCGCGGCCGTGTTGACAGTCCTCGTGTGGTCTCAACAAACAAACATTCTCTGTTGACTCAGCGACACATCGGTGTATGCTTTGAATTTAAATTAAAGCACCAATGGAAATCGAAATTCAAAAACGTGTCTGCCAATTTTTTAACGTAATTAAACATTTTAATTATCAAAAGATGACTCTAAAATGCTGTCTGATGAAAACATTACTTGCCTTATATTTTAACTTTTAAAAAGTATTTGTCAATAGAGCATTCTAAATTATTAATCCTGTTACTAAATGTAGATAATATTAATACATCGCTGATGACTCTTTGTCGTAATTGTTACCTCACTATTATTTACGGATTCGTACTTTGTCCTAATAAATAAGGTAATTTTAAAGATACTAACTAAATAATAGCAACTATGTACTAACTAACAGCTTTGTAAAGGTAACATGAAATAGTTTTGATAAGTGATAAGAAGCAAAGACTAACCTTTTTAGGTGATATGTTCAGCGTTAATTGTAAGCTGCTTTTTTAGTAAGTACGTATTAAATTAATAATTCGACCTATTCAATTCGATTACCCGTATTCATTCTAACACCATTGTTATTTCTTTGTATTCCAAACGTATACCAATTATTTAAACTAATACAATTCTAAGGTAATTAAGTGAATTTATAGAATGCTTTTAGAATAAAAAGAGCCGGCTTTACAATAAGCACCCGTGAGATTTGTACTTCTTAGTTCAATTTGGAGAATTGGGAGTATATCAAAAAAATTCAAGTTTAATATTTAGCCATCGAATGCAATATCGGAGTACGGAATCAAAATAATAGTCTTCAAGCTGCCGCAATATAATTGAAAGATCTGTTATATTTACCCCTCACTCACTCGCTCATCACGGTAAGAAGAGGTATAGACGAGAATATAAATCATCCCGCTTTACTTGTAGGGGAAGTACCTTAAAATAACTTTTATTTTACCCCACTTTCATCATAATTAATATGTATCCCAATACAAATTTATAGTTTTCTGATAATAGTATTTCTAAAAAGATTTTCATGAGGGTAGGAACCTTAAAAAACAAACCTGAGCTCATTTCTTTAACTGCCGCTACCAGCTACAGATAAAGAAAAAAATTGTATTCAAAACACAGACAAAGAAAAAAATTGGATTCAAAACACAGATAAAGAAAAAAATTGGATTTAAAATATTTATAATTTAAACACACTTATTGCAATGCGTACATTATTGCAACTAAAAACTCATTTTTTTAAATAAATTCACCTAAAACTGTGAAATGTGGAATAAAAAAAAGGATGTTTCTTCAGTGTGCGTATCATCTATATGCCGATGATTTTCAACTCTAATAGCAAGAAAGGGTTGAAGATATTTCGCTAGCAATTGATGAGGTTAATGGATATCTGGAAGCGATTAATTTGTAGTCAAAAAGCTTTGGAATAGCAGTAAACCCATCTGAATGTCAAGCAATTATAGTTGGAAGTCATCGATTGATGAGCTGGATAAACCCCGAAACTCTACCGGCTATTATTTCTAATAGGACTACCATACCTATTTGTTAATCTTTGAAAGATTTTGGCTTGCATCTTGATTGTAAACTGAGATGGCGTGAGCAGGTTGCAAGTCAGTGCCAGAAGGTTACTGATACTCTTCGGGCGCTTTATCACTTGAGAAATTTTCTGCCTATCTAAAGTCAAGACTATGCGAGTGCAAACCCTTATCTTCCCCATAGTACACTATAAAGACGTGTAAACTTGACCGTCTTCTTAATAACTGCGTTCGATCCGCTTATAATCTCCGTAAATATGATCTTGCATCCTCTTTCCACTTGCAGCTCAATTAGTTACCAATCTGGTCAAAACGAGAACTACGTAGTGTGACAGTCTTATACTCTATTTTAAATAACCTTTCATCACCAACATATGTAACCTGCTACTTCCAACTTCTATGTAGCAACCACAACAGAAACCTTCGGTCCACTAATAACCTCCTTCTTTGTTGTCCCTCCCATACGTCTGAACTTTTGTTGTTCGCTCTGTTCTTCTTTGGAATGAGCTCTCTCTTGAAATCAAGATGACCACTAATACTTTTTCGTTTAAGACAAAAGTAAAGTAATATCTTAATAAACAACTGGCAGAATCATCTTCCTCATAACTGTCATCTACTATTTTTATTATACCTATTTGTGTATGTGTATGTATTGTATGTACTAGTTTATGTTTATATATATTTAGTTGTATGGATAAGTAATATGTATTAGTTTATGAGTGTACGATAGGTTTACATATATTATGTGTATTTGATATAATATTTGATCTCTTTATTTTAATGTAATTACTAATCAAAATGCACCTACTTTCCGTTTTCTCTGCATATCCCAATGACTGACTGATAGAGAATGCCTTAGGCATTAAGTCCGCCAATGGACCACTAGTGCATAATGTATTAAATAAATAAATAAATTTTTTTAGCGCAATTATATCCTACCCGATAATTATAAACAGAACTTCTAAGAAGTGAAATAAACATTTAGGTACTTATTTACAGCTCGTCCAATAAATATGTCCGACTGTTTTACGAATTAATTGGTTATCCTTAATCCTTTCCATGACAAAAATGTTAATAATTACAGCATGGGCTATATAAATTATATGAATTAGAAGGAATTAATAAATCGTGTTGGTTTTAAGAGACGGCGAGCGTTGGCACGACGCCAAACATCGCCACTTTCCCTCACTCTCGGAAGCTTCACTCTTAAACAGTAAAGCACTGCCGGACAGACCACATTGCCTCGATTTCCGAGAAATTGTCGATTTCCAGCTACATCAGAAACCGGCATCGGAAATATTCTATTAGTGATAAATTACTAAGTTAGATTCATGGCATAAATAAAACGTGAATTATAGGGACAAAGTACGAAGCGATCTCTGTAAACTTAGGTGTTATTTTTTTAATTTAGAGTGAAGTGTTTGTATAACTTCAAATTTAAAATGTTTAAATAAAAAAGTGAAAAATTCCTTCTTTTATGATAACATTAGTTGACTAGAAGACGATATTTTGCTAACTTACATACATACATACATACAGGCATACATGTCATAAAATTTCGCAGTGTCGGTAACAAGTTTCTTGTACTCGTATCTA
The DNA here is from genome assembly GCA_003709505.1 of Hyphantria cunea. Taxonomy (NCBI): domain Eukaryota; kingdom Metazoa; phylum Arthropoda; class Insecta; order Lepidoptera; family Erebidae; genus Hyphantria; species Hyphantria cunea. The sequence continues at coordinate 1,622,688 of PKRV01000430.1, read as the reverse complement.
CCACGAAACTTCATATATTATCCTATAACCTCAAACACAACCTTGACTCGGCTTTCTCCTAGCGAACTTGCCGATCGTGAAGTAAACCCAAGAACTGAAAATAATAAACAATAAAAACAGTACTTGGTAATATAATTTTTTGTAACTTAGTACAAAAAATAATAATGCTATTACATTAATACTTTTACAACTTTTTGCATAAATTAAAGATAGTTAAGAATGAATTACAAATTCTCTTTAAGCAAAATGAAGAATTCTCTCACAGACTCTGTTTCTTAAAGATATTATTTTTGCTCGTATCGTCTAGTGTTTGGCTTGTGAAGGTCTGATGGCAGTCAGGTCTACGTAAATAATTGTAGATCAGCCTTATAGCAGTAAACTTATAGCCGAATCTAACCAAGTTCGGAAAAAGTGACGGAGATGGTAGTACCTATATGAAGTCATTACATCGTGCATAAACACATTTTTTTACGAATCTATATGCTGTTTTGATGCGTTTTATTTTAGATCTCAGTAAGTATCAAGTTGAAGTTTACTTATTATGAAGTTATCCATTGTATCACCCCCTTTTGTACCCTCTTGTGGCTTTACTGACTGGTATTCGTTTTGGACTGCAAGCACAGCGGGTATACGATAGGGAACCGTCTATACCACCGTAATTAGTCACCGTAGGCGGTCGTGTTTTCTCTTTCTTATTCGTAGCTTAGATTCAATTACAAACCACGAATATACGAACTTATAAAACTTAACTATTTGCTATGTCAGTAATATAACTGAAATTTATTATGACCGCCAATACAAATTCCCTGAAAGAAATGTTCTATAAAAACAAGTTTTATTACAGAACAATACTTGGCCTCGGCCTAGACAGGACTGTGCTCAAAGCTCTAAATGTTGAAAATATACGAAACTTTGTCTATTTAAACTAAATTGTAACTTACAGTTGTAGCTCAGAGTACTTAACTTGAGGACTACAAGACAGACTAAGATAGAAAACATAAATATTTTGCGCTTACGAGTAAGCGACAGGCTGTGAACGTTTAGCATTAAATGGTTTTGTTTCTCAACAAATGATGCTTTTATTTTTAAAACGATAAAAACCATGGCACTAATAAAAAAAGTAGCAAGACAAGTATAAAAATCCAAAAATGAAAATTCCTTTACCTTTTTATAGTTTTTGACAACAGACCCTAATAGTTCACTGCTGGACACAGAAATGTCCATAGAAAGTTGATGTACAAACAACTTTTTGTCATTGCGAGAACAAGATTTGTTTTTGGCTTTGCCCATTTTTTTTTACTAAAAAAAATCTTGGTTTCTTCCTTCTAGGTGTATATTTAAAGTTTATTGGGAAGCTGCGGTATGAAACTCATTATCTATAAATTTTTGTTACTACTCTGTGTATCCCTACACACAATTTTCGGCATACAATAAATAGTATACGCATTAACCTATACGTGAATATAAGCTTTAATTTGCCGCTGAGATAAATATCCTTTTGAAAACATTGTTCATATTGAATTGAATATGTATTGAATAATGTATGATCATAATTTGTTAAATGGCCTGCATTTATGCGACGGTATTGGGCCGCCAGGTGCCAAACAATGACGGATGTCCGGAGCACATATTTATTATAAATGACAAATTCCAAACTTATTTATTAATAATATGTATAATTAGTAATAAATGCACCAAAATTGTATTTCATTCAACTGAATTATTGAATTAGTAGTAATGTATTTTTTATTTCAACGCATGTTTAAATATGAATCATGCTGCCGTATTTCAATTATTTATATTTTTTAATCATCGTCAAAGTTGATTCTGGAACAACAATTCGAATTAAAAATATTAATTAAAAAAGATATTTAAAAAAAATTAGAATTATTGTGATAATGAAGACATTTTGCATTTAATTTGTCATAATGACCTCTCATAGGGCCCATATACATACATATAATCGAATGAAATAAATCAGAAATTGCAGAAAACTGCTCACTTTGGTAAAAGAAATCTTGAATACTTTTCATAGGATACCTTTTGCCTACGGGTCCGCCCGTGTGTATGTCGATTATCGCAGTAAATAGCAGCCTATGTATTTTTCTGATATATAAATTAAATGTATGCAAAGTTTCATCTTAATCATTTAAGAAGTTTTTTGCATGAAAGAGTAACAAACATCCATACATCCTTACAAAGTATTATAATTATAATATTTTTAAATTTAATAGATTAATTGGTATGGCTGTCTTTGTACTGCTAGTTTTCTCAATATAACTAAACAGGCATTTAATACAATTTTATTCAAAACATTCAATAATTATGAAACATTTGAATAAGCTAGGTTAGTTGTTTCACTATATTCCACAGACGTCATTTCTAACTTTTACACCACAATCAAATATCACTTCTAAAAAGATACGTCCAAACAAATTTGTGCGACCACTAAGCTGTCTACGTCTGTGCGGAGCCGACGGAAAATATTACAACTATTTATAATCCATCTGTCTCTTTAAGAAATATACGATCTGAGTATCTCGATTTTATTATTTTTATTTATACTGTTCAAATTATTTACTTTATTTTAAACTGCATCGTCAGAGATTCCAGAGATATGATTTCTAAGTTTTTAATTATGATAAATCTTTCGCATATCTTTTTTCAAACGTTGTAAAGTAAAAAAACAGATGTTTTTTATTACGTATTTTATTTCTATTAAACTGATACATAAAATCTTGACTTAAATTGTTACAGTAATTTCTTAAAAAAGAAAATAACTTGGAATTTTATTAAGACAATAAATTGCTGAGTAATTAATTATATAATACGAGCCTTAATAGTAGCAATGTCTTTGGGGTATATGCGAATGGATTTGCGCCTCTCATAACTCTCTGTGTAGAAAATAAAGAAAAGTTTTTGCGTATTTTAATTACTTAAACCTAATTTGATCTTAATTTAAAATTAAAATGTAACTAAGTTATGCTTGTTTAGCTTTAACAATTTTAAGGATATAATTGGTAGCTTTTTGTTAATGAAACATAAGGCCTTGCTACTATTTTTCGCTTCTTCGATTTAAAAACTCATATACTCAACACTTTTCTACTAATTTTATTTCTTTCTTCTACTAATTTATATTTTTTTAAGGTCGTGAGAAATATTAGCGATGAAAAGCGGGTTTGCTTTTTTTACATTTTTTAATTCAAGCTTACTATAAACAAGTTAAAACTTGCAATAAAAGGTAACACAAGGGGCGGCCGGGAAGCTAGTAAATCGGAAGCGCGGCGGCAACCGGAAAGTGCGTAGCTCCAGATTCAATTTCCGCTGCCGGACGCGTAATAAGCTCACTATTCACTCTGTGTACTCACGTAGAAAAAATAAATTAAAAATCGTTCAAATTAAAAGATATTGACGTTTCATACAAGAACATATAAAGTATAAGAGAAATGTATAAAATGAAAATGAAACGGCAAAGTTTTTCATTTCTGGAAATTATCACTAAAGATAACAAATTTATATTATTTGTAATAAAAATTTCGCTTGTCTTTGCTATCGAGCTGTTTATTAATTCACAGTACACAAAAATTAATAACACGCTTGTAGTTCTTAACCCTTTGAAGGGATGAAGATACCCTGGGCATATTGCCAGCTTCGGTAAGCAATCATTATAATCTAAAATAATAAAGCAATTTATGAACAAACGTTTCAAATTACTATAGTTTATATAGAAACAATAATTTTACCATAAATGTTTGAAACATATCTATCGCAAACTTGATGCCAAAAGGACAAATTCATTCGTTCATTCTTTATCACCAAATCTAATACTACTTTTCAATATTAAGCTCTAGGAGCGCCCATATATTTTGAACTTGTACGATGAACGCTCTTTCCCTAGGTCTAAAGGAATAAGAAAAGGTTATATATGAAATACCTTAGTATTATAATAACTCTAATAAACCTCGTTATGTATAGTAATATTCTCATTATTGCATTCACCCGTTGGATTGTCTTTGCGTCGCCGTGTCGCACGGTTAAGACCTGTTAATATGGATAGGGCGCAAACGGCTCACGGAAGGCTGTCGCACTTAGCTGTTAAGTAAGTTAACAACAATTCATTAGCTTGTGGTTCGCCCGGTCAAAGTCCCTTTCGTATTGAAAGGTCAAACACGGAAAACTCTATTGAAAGCTTACTAATGGTGAAACAAAAATTAAATCAATTAGAAGCGAATTTAAATATTCTTGAACAGATAATTATATAACTTGGTTTTATAATTATTTCATAATACAAATACAGTCTTACTATCATATAGTTTCTTCAGCTGGAGCAGCTAATCTTTAATTTTGTGTAACTTAAACATAGACTGAAATAATCAAAAGTTATTAAATATAATTTAATTAAAATTAGAGCCAAACGTGACATTGCGTATGCGATGAAACAGAATTAATGTTTTATTAAAATGGACTATCGTCCATTTTTCAACAAATACCTACAAAAGTCTTTTAAAGTGTTCTACGGTGAAAGTACCTCATTGTTAGCTACTTCTCGTATTATATGATATTGATTATAAGAATTCGTATACTCCATAAGGAAGACATTTATATTCAGTGTTTAGGTATTCAAAACTTTTGAGACGTGCACGTATGTATTCTCAGTTTTATTTCTCGGAAAATTATACATTTTGATGACTAATGAATACTTCAACTGTAAACGAAAATGAGAATCGAACATAACGACCTAAAAAGACTAGTTTGTAATTGCTTGAAAATCCTAGTTTCATCAGAAATACGATTTCGATAAAAATGTAATTTTAACATTATTCAATTACATTGCACTATAGTTCATAATGAACAGAAATAAGTACATGAACGATACCGTACAACGTATACGTATCGCAACTGAAGGAATATTACGTGCAACAAAGCGCCAAGTGCGCGGGTAATTCGATATTCTCGGGTTGAATGATCCCATATCAACGATGAGAACCTTAATTCAGCTCTCAACATGACAGAAGCAGAGTGCACTTGGGCGTAAATAAAAAGTTGAACGTCGCTGTAACGAGAGCCGCGGCGACAGACAATGACGCTAGACAATGTGTTGGCGAAATGACACTCCAGAGCCACTAGGCGCGCCCTCACAACCTTAGAGTGTCATATTCGGGCTGCACTCTTTAAAGAAAAACTTAAGAAAGTGTTTTGTACCAATATTGAAAAATATCTACAGTCTTTTAAGGTACTAAAATCAGACTGCATCAATATCATATTAAGTGCAAGGCAATAAAGGGAATGCGAATGATTGAATGGCTTCTAGATTGTAGATTCTTTACATTATTAAGACTATTTAAAGGAAACTATAAGAAGTTTTATATTAAACTAGCTATTGCCCGTGGTTTTGCTCGCGTGGAAGTTGGTTTTCTGTATTTAATTCAAAACTGTGTAAGTATGTATACATAACATATTCGTGTTTTTAAACGTTTTTATTTTTAAAGAATATCCCATTAATAAGTCCTTTCATAACACACAAACTACTTACACCCCTTAGAAGTAGAATATCCAAAAACACTTAAATAATTACATACTTATTTTGAATCAGTAGCCCAAAAATAAAGTAACATGTTTCTAACTTTAAAAAATACGGACTTCTATACAAACTTTTAACTCCTTCTAACGCCTTAGGGGTAGAATATCCTGAAATGTTTAAATACGTATCTACTCATTTTTCAATGAAATCAAACAATGACGGACTTCCATACAATCTTTCAACTCCTTTCTCACCCCCTTAAGGGCACAAATTCAGAAATTCCTTCCTTAGTGGGTGTCTACTCCATAAAATGATCCTAGTCACCAAATTTAATACTCCAACTTTAATACTAAATTCATGTGTGTATATCACCGTGGGAGAGCCACGTTTCGGCATGAATGGGCCGGCTCGGCCGGAGTGATACCACGGCCTCACAGAAAACCGGTGTGAAACAGCGCTTACGCTGTGTTTCATCGAGTGAGTGAGGATACCGGAGGCCCATACCCCAATCCAACGCCCCCTATCCCCCTCACCATCCCCCTTCTCCCCAGGCCGCCATAGTGTGGGTCACCATGCTGCATTGTTCTTTTTCGCATTGAGGATGGTGACCACCACTCTTGGATTCTGCTCATGCTTTCCATCAGGCAGGGCAGAGTCATTTTGGCAGCATAAATATAAAAAAAAAATGTTTTAAGTCCCCAGGATCGCTACCTGGTATACCAACAAGTTCATCATAACCAAGATAATTTTATGTTATTTAATATAGACTAGAGGAAAGAAAGGTAACGAAGAAAGCTAGTTACCTGCCCTTAGGTATCCCAAGTACATCAAATTCGTGTATTTCGTATTCTCGGTGCACAATTTCAACTCCTCTAGTTTTACAGTTTCAGTGCTCAGAAGATGTGTAATTTTATATGTATGAAACAGTTTTTATTACTGCCCGTCTGACGTATGTAACCATGTATAAATAATACAGAAGATTAATTGGTTGAGACTCGTCTCGCGCTTGGGGAGATAAGGTTTATAGTGCAAGTATGTAATATATATCTTAGACAATATTAAAAAACTTTGAAGAAAAAAATTACAGTAAATATCACGTATGCTTTTAATACTTTTTTAATAGTTAAGAATCTAAAACTTTAGTAGAATTATCTTTCATATAGAAACCTATATTCATTATATACTAAAACAAACTTATATAACAACTTACATACGTAAAAGCGGCAAATAGATACTTCGTATTAAAAGCATCCCAAAATCGCGAGTGAATAAAGTGTGAAAAATTATTCTGCAAAATTTGAGTTGAATAGTGTACGGTTGAGCTACGAATGAGTTGATGAGCTGCGACCCTTTGCATGAACATTGCCTCAGTACTCGTGCTCAATGGATGAAGCACCCTCCTAAACCACATTCCCAGAGCGACGCAATGTCAGTCATCAACACCGCCCACCCATGTCAACTTTGCATTTTTAAAAAGACGTGAAAAGGTTTTTAGAAAAGCTCCTTGCTTACAAATATTTTACACTCTATAAACGTCTTTTAGCGACGCGTAGTCACAAAACAAAAACAATACCAATACTCCGTAATCCAAGCTATATATATATATGAGAAATGTTCATTTTGAATGAAGCAATACAAGAACGTAGGTACAGTAAAATCGTTGTTTTTTTTAGTAATAATACACAAACTCGCAATACTTTCAATAGAAGTATTTTCCATTCCTTCGGTATTTATATCCTCAGATACATAGTTACAAAATGCACAAACATATCTAGATGTGAGTGTTTTTTGTTGTGTTCCAAATATTTAATAAACAGCGGAATGTGGTCCAAAAATAAACTTTAACGAATTCTGAATATCTAAACTGTGATAAAATACTAAAAAAGAGTAATAATAAACAAATGTAGATCTACTACCACCAGTGTTTTTGACTCAATTCTTTTAAACGGAATGAATAATTACTACCAAGTTATAAATTCCACACATCTAATTATAAATAATCAATTAAATTATATATCGATGTTTCTTACATAGGGGTAGCTATATGATAATTTTTATTTTATACAAAAACTGAGAAACCTTTTGCATAAAAACGCATAGAACAGAAAACTATTAGATTAGATAGATAGTGGAATAAAACTATCGCGACCTACCCAAATACCTGCTTGAACCTAAAATAAAATGTTTATATACACATATTTGCGTTTTCATTGTATTCAATTTTAATGAAAGCCTTCGAGTGAGGGCATTGTTATAAACACCGCGCGCTCGTTGTAATTTACATGGCCGGCTATCGTATTAACGATGACTGAGCGGTTTCTCTTAATTATCATTTTGCACGGTTCGTCAGACACACGCTTGGCTCTGTTTGGGGCTCCACATAGCCATTTTATAGTATGGCACATTTAGTATCAATAACCTGAACGTGCTAGACTCTTATGAAGATATTGATTTACTTAGACATTTGTTCTTCTAGCCATTTGAAGAACTATATTATATTATCATGATCGATCGTTCGATTTGTTTAAACCAGAAAGGTTTGATAATTTCCAGTGTTGATTCATAGACAGCCTTTATCAGTCTATTCCTGGACATATGTTGAGGTGAAGGTGGGCCTTCATGTAAGTTACGCAAATAAAAAACAACCCTAGTTAATAACCCTAGAAAAATTTTATGACTATCTCAAGTACAATGTACTTGTCATGTACCTAAATACCTATATACACTTAATTTAAAATTAAGTACTAGGGAATTAGTTAAATTAAGTATAAAGGTAAGGTAGTCGAGCCACGAGGCTGATTTCAGCACAAACAGGCCGGCTCGACCGAGGCGGTACTACCCTCGCACAGTAGATCAACGTAAAATGAAAGCATTAGTGATGTGATGTTTCATTGATAAGTGTGAGACCGGAGCCCCAATGATGCAGAAGCTGAATTGTCACCTTGCGGTATTGTTGTTATCGCAATGAGTATGGTGCTTGAAATCTTCTTACGCTTTCCATCAGGCAAAGTAGTGTCGCTTTGATAGGCCCAAACATAAAAAAAAAGAAAAAAAACCATAAAATACTGACAAAATGTACATACAGCCGTCAAAAATCCTTCGCATTATTGCCTACTGGTAGCGTTTACAAAAGACTGGCAGCATTGCCACATTGAATTGCAATACCATTTGTATGTGCTACAAAAATGCCGACCTTCCGGTCACGATAAGAATCATTCAGTTGGTTAGCTCCACATCAGCTGCTCCAAAGTGACAAAAATTGCGGAGTAACATATAACGCTCTTAGAAGGAGGCAAGTGATAAGGCGTGCATGTTGGGCGATGGAAGTGCGTGAATCTATAAGCCTGATTCCCATTCTCCCTTGACAAACGAGTACGCTCAGCAAGACTGAGTTGATGTATCTAGAACGTCACGTCCCATTGTCGCTGAGAAAAAGGATTAGCAGGTAATATAGTACTGGGACAAACTAACTGTTAAGCATCTATTGCAATGGTCATTTCAGAAACCACCAGAATGTTTATAAGAGTTTTCCTGGTTAACTCTTCTGTGTCAAAAATCAAAGACAGAAATGCTGGAAGGCGTCTTCTACAGTTTTGAATTTCTCTCGTCGTGGTCAGCGATGCTTTATTTTATTTATTTATTTATTTAAATCTTTATGCACAAAATTGGCAAAGGCGGACTTAATGCCGTAGGCATTTTCTGCCAGTCGACCTTAGGGCGATGCAGAGTTAGCCATGGTAGATGCACAGAAGTAACTGTAATTTAAAAAGGAAATATATATAAATATACAATAAGTAATACTAATATAATAAATAAGCGTTAAAATACATATTTTTACAATTATACATATATAAATATACATAATATAAAATTTAGAATGGGAGAATATAAAATTAAAGTGAATCTGACAGTGTGTTTAGAAAATGTTGCCGCAAAAGATATTTGAAATTTTGCCGTGTTTTTGCCATTCTAATCCCGAGAGGGAGCGCGTTCCAAAGCAGAATAGACTGTATAAGGAAAGTGGAGTGTACAAAGTCAGAGCTGTGAGTGGGACAGTGAAGAAGTAGATTGTTTGAAGACCTGAGGTTCTTAGCGTGGTTTGCACCTAAATACTGTAGTTGTGTGGTTAAGTAGGCAGGGGAATTTGGAGAAAACAGTAAAGAGTATAGAGTAGTCAGTGCACGTATCTGTCTGCGTATGCGGATAGGAAACCAATTTAAAGTGGAGCGATGCTGAGATATATGATCATATTTGCGTAAATTGAAAACGAATCGAATGCAATTGTTGAGAAGACGGTCAAGCTTATTGAGCAGATCTGCATTCAGGTCAAAGTAACACATATCACCATAGTCGATTATAGGGAATATTAGGGTCTGAACAAGCATCGCCTTAGTTTTAGATGGAAGAAAGTTCTTCACACTCACTATTCACAACAGAAACCGCGGACGATACATTGCACAACTCTGTTTGATAGTATAACTGCAAGTCATCAGCGTATAGATGATAGGAACACTGAAGTTTTAGGGTTATAAAGTTAATGAAGATGGAAAATAGCAGAGGTGAAAGAATACCGCCTTGAGGGACGCCAGCAGCAAGACTACTCCAGTTTGAGGATAAATCTTCTACACGAACTGACTGCTGACGATCCCGAAGGTAGGAAGAAAACCAGTCCAGTGCTTCTTGAGAAGCTGAAAAGTGGGATAGGACAGCGAGGAGAAGTTCATGACTGATGCTATTGAACGCATTGGAAAAATCAACCAGCACTGTGGTAGTAACCTTAGTGTTCTCCATCCCTGCCTTAATATCGCCAGTCACTTTAAGAAGGGCAGGTACCGTGCTATGGCCTGGTCGAAAACCTGACTGAAAAGGACTGAGTAAGTTGTTAATGTAAATAAATTGGGAGAACTGTTTATGGACACAGGCTTCCAGCACTTTGGAGAGGAAGGGAAGGATAGAAATTGGACGAAAGTGAGTAGGAAGAGATGGATTGGGGATTTTAGGTAAAGGACGTACATACGCTCTTCTCCATAGAGAAGGAAATGTGCAAGACATGAGAGAGAAGTTTACAATATGTGAAATAGCGGGAAGGAGGTGTGCTAGTAATGTGATGATCATTCTCCGACTAATGCCATCACAACCCACCGCTTGGGATTTGATGGACATGATTATTTTTCCAATCTCTCCTTCTGCAACTGGACTGAAGTGAAAAGAGCTTAATTGAGGACGCGATAGACTATTGATGTAGTTACAGGTATTTTGTTCAGTTAGACTGTCCAATGTGAGAGATGTGGTAAAATGTTTATACTTCATACTTTTTTACTATTGATTTAGTTCGTTCAACTGCAACTTTAGCCTCTTAATCCAGTCGCGAATTTTTTTTAACAGTAGATTTTCCAGCTGAATGTAAGTAGATGTGCACCTTGAATGATTTATGTTTATTTACAGACCTTTAATGGTATCACTGAGTGTTTTTTGTTTTTTTTTTTGTTAGTACGGTAGCTTTTGAAGCATTTAATGTAACGAAATTCAGGTGGTAATAGCTTGCACCCAGTTAACCATTCATCTAATACTAATACTATTGTACCTAAAAATTTGACTTAAAAAGAGTGGCCATGAGTTTCTTTTCCAGTATTCTTCTTATAAGGCCCTACGCATTTTGTAAACTGGAAGTTATGGATCGACACAGGCAGGCAGTGAATTTTGGTGTTTTCACCTAATTCACCTTGACAATAGAGTACATCTGGCGTCTGTTTATGTCGATCTATGATTTTTATCTGTAGCTTCAATTTAACGTTCATAAATGTCACTTGGTGTTTTAATTGAATAAATGATTTTGAATTTGAATTTGAATTTCCAAGACCACCCAAGGGAACGAATAAGGATACTTGGAGACAGGCTCGATCGTTTAAAGACACCTTCCAAACTCCGCTGAACCTGTTTTGTATAATTTTGTCAATGATGATCAAAGCGCATGTGTATAATTGGGTACAATAAAACAATAACGAACTATAGAAAAACCCTAATGGACTTTAAATAAAAGTAAGCGATCCGAATATTCCTCATATTTTTTTAATTTTATCCTCTATGAATGAAAGTTCTTCAGTTAGTACATTTAAAGACAAGTATATTATCATATTTTAATATGTTAAAATCCTTTGTATTTAAAGGCACTTTTTGAATGTGGGTGTCTATTTTATTATTACAATGAGACTAGTCTCAAGTAGTTGCAATCTCGTTACGATTCTGCATACAGGAACTGTGAAGTTTACCTTCAACCAACAACCTTAATCAATAATCATGAAAAAGTTATCACTTTATAACTTTTACGTAATGATTTTAATGTCAAAATAAAAAATCTTAATCTGGAAATGACTCGGTGAATCTTACCACGTTGAATTTAGATACTCTTATTAAAAATTAAGATTTGCATTATTATTTTTTTTGTTTCCACGATACACATGATTAAATAGTATTGTTCTTCTATTTTCAAAAGCGACGACAAAACTATCAACGTACTGCCACCCGCCCCAATGTTTTGTAATCTTTAGCGCAGTATTTATTGCTAAACGAGGCTTAGAGTGGTGCGAACTGATTTAGTGTTGACTTCCCCCGGAACTCTTGTACTGCGACAGGGAGTAGAGTATGCAGCCATAAATTTCAGTCGACTTAGTTTTATAATGCAATTTACATTCGCAAAATAGGCATGATTTGCATTTATGTTCCATTAGATCATGACAATCAAGATCAAAAAAGCGTGAATACAAGGACAAAGATACACACTTTTAGCAAAACTAATTAAATGCACACCTTTAAATGAGCAATTCTTGTATATAAGCCATATGAATTTCGCAAACGGCTCCAATGATTTTTATGAATTTAATATGTAAAGAGTTTGGGAGAGGCCTATGTTCAGCAGTGGACTGCAAGGGACTGATGATGATGGGGTTTCGGGGGCGATATATCGATCTAGCTACGATTCATTTATAGAAAATGAACCAACAAAAAATACAGTAGTATCCATATATATACATAGTATAGTTCAGAATCACAAATAATAAGTAGTTCTGAACAGAATCAATAAAATTATTACAATGCAAAAATCTTCTCCGAGGCCCAGCTAATTGAAGTTTCAAGTTATAAGAATACTCTTATGACAAAAAAGTGGAATTTATCTCATATATGAAAGTTATAGGTATACTGCTTTCACTTTTACACCTTGTACATAACCGCCTGAAGCCAAACCAAACGAAATACATACATAATATCTAAACAAATAAAGAAAATTGGAATGTCTCTTTGTAATTAAAAATTAACAACTTTTTACAAAATGCATATGAAATTACAATACGGTACAGAGTAACAATTTTGAAAATAATATTTGACTGTTTCTGTTGGTTTGATAATTTCGGCTTATCTCTGAAATGGTTGGATCTATGGTGACTTGGCTTATACTGGCAGATAGCTGATGTTTTAAGGAACAGCTTAGGCTACTTTTATACAAGCTTTATTTCTTTCAGAAACAATAGAGTTTAAAAAAAACTAATGAAACAGTGAACAATATATAAAGGCAACAAAAATTGCGGATATACCGCGGGGCGTTATTGATACATTACAACGAGAGGAAAAACAAATTACTGTACTCATAACACGATTTTTACCTGCGTGGGGATTGAACATTCAATCTTCGAGGCGTACGTTTAGCATTTGTCCCTATCCACTCGATGGAATCGGCAATTAGAAGTAGCTCTCATTTTTGCCTAATAATTTAATTAACTAATTTCTTAACCATGGCCGTCTCTCGAGAATGCTCTTGGTTTGGTACCCAATGTTTATTGAAATCATAGGTCGTCAGCTGAATTCTTTCGATGGGTAACTTTTAAGTCAAAACCAAACATAATATACAAGAGAATCTTCAGGCTAAACCTGTTTACTAAACATCCCTTTTGAGAATGTTTTTAGTGTAAAGAAAACGCGTAACTAATGGTGATTATTTTCTTAAATATCTCTTTCAAAATATTGCTATATTCTTAAACAAACAAGTAACAATAAGTTAAGAACTCTTTTCACTTATCTTTGTCAACGATTTAATAAATTGACCGAACTTGATGTAATGTGATGTTGAGTTGTTAAATAAACAACATCTTACTGACCTTTTTTTCAAATTAATTTTTTATTAGTACAATGTACTCCATCATTTGCGATTGCACTTCTTATGTTCTTTTGAGCCACAAGAGATATGCTTGGAAAGTGTGTTATCGCGCAGTGACCCATCTCATCTTTAGCATTATTCTTGTATTTGTTTGTTTGTTTTGCCGGGCTGTTTCCACACTTAACCTCCTGATTGGGCCGTTGTACGTGAGTTTTTCATTTTCATACTCAAACTATCCTAGATCATCCCAGAAGCTCAGCAGCCTTTTCTGGTCACTACATCTTTCATGATCTTGAACTGTATGTGTAAACTTGTATGTGTATTTATCTCAAACGGTAACCAATCTCTTTGTTTTAAAGGGCTACCCCTATTACTCCTTATCTAGTGGTGCTACTTTCAAGATTCCTCTAATCCATTTTTCGCTCTTTTCATTCTAGTCACACCATACATGTATCTCAAAGCTCACATTTTAACTTCATACAAACTCTATGTCAGCTTCTATTAAAAGTACCTGTAGTTCAAAGAATTTAACTCTGCTACCTAATACGTATGGCCTTTACCCTCTCCTGAGAGGAGACCCGAGTCCAGCAATGGGACATTATGTGTTGTTGATGACTGATGAACTCTGTCAGAGTCTTGGAATAACTTTTCCAGATCTGCGGCCTAATGAAGTGGTTATCAGCGCAGCCTGCAATAGACAGGTAACTGGGATTGACCCGGGTGTGTTTAGGTAGTCCTGGGGTATTAGTCCTCGTCCATGTCCCAATGAATATCGCCTGAATCTTCGCCACGTTGACCATCAGTCTCCACTCCTTAAGCCTGCTGAAAAGTGCATCTAGAGTGTGCTGCATCTTGATTTTTCTACGTAGTAATGTACAACTTTAATACAAACCAAGATTAAAAAAATCTGAACGATAGGTCACATTTTTACTAGGTAAATGAATGTGATGAAATAATACCAGAAAACAAAGGCAACGAGGCCAACGCATTGACTTTGCCAGGATTGTTCTCGAAAAATTTCAAGCTGATCCGAAACATATTTTGCTTCGATTTATGACCATGGATGCATTCTGGATTTATTACTCTAATCGTCCAAATTAAGCTTCCGCAATAACAATTCACGCCTTTTCTAGGTGATGATTTTTTTAAATTCATTCAGTGATGTTTTTTTAATGTAAATATGTTAATAATAAGAAAATAAAACCTCAACACTATACAAATTAAAAGCTATTTATTTAACCTATGTAATTTTGCTACTGAATAAGGAAAAAAGTTTGTGTCTATCCAAAACATAATAATATATAGCACGAGTCCTGTAAAGCCTCTTTTCCTACCATTATAGTTTACGCTGACATACATGTCTTCTTTTAACTTCGTATGTTATATAAGACTAGCTGGGACCCGCGGTGTAACACGCGGCTGTTGTGGTACCTAACACCAACAAACGCGAGTAACGCCTCGCGGAAAAGCTAGTCTTAGAAAAACTCCACTCCACTCAAAAAATCACTCCTTATATTATCAGCTATCTGGTAATGAAAGTCCCATGAGAATCGGATCAGCCATTCCAGAGATTAGGTAGAACAAACAGATGGACGTGCAAAAATTTTATTATGATTTTTAAATTTTGATGTTTTGTGAAAGTGTTGTATTTTATATAAAATATATTTATACTTATTTACATACGCATTAAATGAAAAGCTGGTAATTCAAAATTTGAAACAGCCACTTAATTTCTATTTATTTGTATAGATCATTGCTACATAAAATTACGAAAGAGGTTATGAATATATGTTTAATAAATTGTTCTGTTTAATATTATTGGTAATTAAAACGGTTCAAAGTGATGAGTAGTTAGCCGTGCCTGTGCCCATCCTCGACGGTCTGCTAGTTTAATTGTTTATTCAGATATGGGGAACTTCTCAAATTAGGTAAGCCGGAATAGCCGTATTAATTAATATTGGTGTTTGAACTGTCTTCTTGCCCTTGAGTGATTAACCTTTCAAATAACATTTAGCTGTAGACAATTACTGTGTTTGTCTTCCAATTTCCACTAGAGAACCTAACGCCTGACGAGCGTCTTGAGCATGTTTGATTTAACATTCACATTAAACAAAATTTATATATTTAGATCACTTGAATGGTTCATAAAATTTTGCTTGTGTACAATTTTCGTAATACCAAAGTATTGGAAATAAGTTTTTTACTATTTGGATCTGGATTATCCTCTTGACAATGGAAATATGAGACAATATTGGGTGTATTGTAACTCGATCTTATCATCTCGCTCGCTAAAGAAGTGAAACGAATCGTAAATAATACAGTGAATTAACAAGACAAATTCTTTTGTGTTTTGAGCGGCTTGTATTGAGAGTGAGCCGGTATCGACGTAGCGCAGGGCATATTCGAACAGCTGTGCTATTATACCACGAATATTGGTATGTTCTCGTTCATCGCCTGAAGGCTACATAGTAATGATTATCCGGAGCAAACATGGTGACATCTGGAAACGAGCTTTAGTTCATCTGATATAATAATAAAGTCATAGCTTCAAGGCTTTACCTACCTGAGGGAAATAACAAATAAAATCGTAAAGTTCAAGAACCCGAGTTTCTTGTAATAGTAACTGATCAGTATAATAATCTTGTTTTCTTTTATAAGCATTTATTTAAATAACAAATGTTTTTTTTAAATATACACTCAGCTGTTAAATCTACATTTATCACAGTGACGCGTGCAAGATAACGAATAAATAACATAATGGCACCGTTCATCATATTCGGTTCAACCTTTACATCTAGCTATCGCTAGTCACTATGCTGAGTGTTGTGGATTCAAACCCCACATGGGACAACTGTTTGTGTGATCCACAATTTTGTCCTGAATCTGATTGTTCTTTGTATTTAATTCGTTTATATTTGTAAAATCCGCACGGCACGGGATACATTCCTAGTGCGGGAGTTGTCTTAAAAAGAAATAACAATCTTACTTCTAAGCTTATACCCAATAAGTCAATAAAAATATAAATTACAATATGTAACGCAAATAAATAACTGCCTTGATATCTTAGTTCGATACTAATCTACTAATCGGTATTTTCTATGTATATGTATAGCATAATATGTGGTTATTTACAATAAAAAGAATATAAAAGTATTTCATCCATCAACCAAGCTGTCTAAGCAGAAGCTTGGCTTTGTTTGCAAGTAGATATCGTTGTGTCATAAAAAAAAATATTTTTGTGTTTTATATACCACTTTAAAAACTTAAGACTTGCATCTTATAGTAATACACTTACTAACTTTTCTTTATATAATAATATACATGTACCCTATTACACAATTTTACTCTCTTACTCTCTTAGCAAAATAAAAATTATTGAACAATTGATACAAAAGTAAATGCAGTCTAAAAAGAGTAACATTGAAAAGGTTGAACCAAAAAGGTTGCACAAAAAGGTATATTATTGTATGCTAAATTTGACCAATGAATGCATGCACAAATATCTTGGTTCACAAGAAACTCGAAAGCGGTTCCATCTATGAAAGAGAATGTTAATAGCTCTTGAAAGCCAGATAAGGATGTCGCCGAATCAAATATTCCGGAATCCTTCTTACGAAAGAAACTGGGCGTGCAGAGCGGCCGTGCATAAGCAACAATAACGGCTAAAGCGGCTCCTTTAAAGGATAAAGGCGACTCAAGGACGATTCGTAATCCGCCCCAAAATGTATTGCAACTTATCTCAGGCCAGGTACGGCCGGAAACCTCCATAAAGATTGTACAAATTTTTTATAATCGATGAATTCATAACGAATCTACAAATTCCTAGAAAAGAGATTTGGTTAACATTTTACCCTTAGTTGTACGAGTTTTATGAGCGTTAATTGAATAAAACTTAAATAATTTTAGTAAACATAGTAAAAAATATATAATAAATACAATTTATATTAAATTCACAGTCAGACTTGCATTTAATTGGTGGAAAATCATTCTCACTCAACTTAATTATCAACAACAAATTCAAAGCGTCAACGGGTAATTATTGTCTTAAATATTGATAGATACATATATGACTTTAGGCCGTATAAAGTGAGTGTAAGTAAATTTAGTGTGTTCATTTAAATGTGTTCATTTTTTTTGTATCGTAAGGTGTTGTTTCTTAGGGAAGAAATAAATAAATATTATTATTTTTCTCTCATTAAACCCATTTTCGCATGTTATGCACATTTTAAAATAAATATATCAAAAAACTAATTGCAAAGTATAAAAAACAGTAGACCACCGACTTCGGATACAGAGACCAAGAAACCAGTGACTAGGGCTTAAAAGACTGAAACCTCCTCACAATACGAACCGTGTCAAGAAGCACTGCCTCCTGCATCAGACCCTTGATCCACCCTTCTAACGTGAGCCTCTTAAGGTGTTGGTCGGGGTTCTCGGCTATCAATCCGTGACCAGATTTGACTATAGGACCAATGACCACCGATTCTACATTGCACATATCGAGAGATAAATCCATATACTTAATTTGTTTTTCTTTTTCAACTTTCATTAGATTCTTGACATGAAGAACGACCATGTCGACAGTCAATGCGCGTCTCTCTAATCGATCTATCACCACAATATCAGGCTATTGGCAACAATAGTCGTGTCAGTGATAATAGATCGATCCCAATATAACGTGGCATGATCATTCTCGAGAGCTGGGTCGGGCACATACCTGTAAGATGGCACCTCAAAATTGTATGAAGAAGGTATTTAAGGACAAGTTATTGATGTACGATCCTGGCTACTTGATTGTGAATGTGCAAATACTCGCCATTAGCAAGACGAGGACAATCAGAAATAATATGCGTAATAGATTCCCCAGGACGGTAACATGCCCGACAAGTGTCAACTGTACCATCTTTCAGGATATATTTCCGATAGTTATTCATCATGTTCACTTTGTCCATAATCACATAAACAAAACCTTCGATTTCTCCGAAGAGATCTCCATACCGTAATTAGGAGGTTGATGCTTTGAAGTCTATATCGGGCCTATTTAGGGCCCAATAAAACTGACTGATGGAGTTCTTTGCCTTTCATACTTCCCTGCGATTATTATTGTATCAAAATATTGGAAAGGTTATACAAAGGAATAGTTATATACTTAAATACATTTATTGTTTAAAAAAATAACCTTACGGTGATGCAAAGCTAAACATGGTGGATGCACAGAAATTAAAAATGGAATTTAAGAAGAAAAATCTATACATGTATATACCTACATATACGTAAGCAATAATGGTACTACTACACAGAATTCATAAGCGTTTATTCATACACATGCCTTTCTACTAATATAAATAATCCTACATAGTATTTTTTTTAAAGGGGAGAGTATAGAATTAAGGTGTACCTGACAGTGTGATAGCAACAACGCAACAGATATCTAAAAGTTTATGCGTTTTTTCCATTCTGAACTCGAGATATCAGTCTATAACAATCAGGTAGGCAGACACTTAATTTTTTATCTTACTACATACCCATTGTAGAGTCTGCTACGTCGAGAGGTCAGCTCCCAGATTGATTGCCATAGGATTAGATTGGTGCCAATACTCCTAAGCATTACAGACGAAGGTCCTAACTACGATTGGAACAATTTCTGTGTAAGATACCATTTTGGAATTGAATTAATATCTCTAAAGCTTCATTAGCCAAAAAGTAAGACTAGTTTTTTTTAGTTATTTTTAAAGATTAAATCATTTATATAAAAAATAATACTAAGAACAGTAATAGGTGTCTTTCTTTACATAATAACTAATCAAACCGCGCCAAGTGGGCACAGTTTGGTTAGTTGGCCGTGAACCGCCCGTTCTTCTTAAACTTAATTTACAAATACTATTATTTTTACCAATTTTTTTTACGCAATTATAATAAAATATAGCCTATGTTATTCCCGAATAGTTTCTCTTTCTGTTAGTGAAAGAATTTTCAGAATCGGATCAGTTCTTCGAAAGATTATCCCCACAGCCATAAAAACAGTTAGAAACGTCTCTCTTCAGTATAGACTAGCTTTAGCCCACAGCTTCGCCCGCGTGTTTGTTGGTTATCGCAGTAAAGTGTAACAAATTTCCTTCCTGAGGAATCAAAGTATCTCCATACCAAATTTTATTAAAATCGGTTCAGTGATTTGCAGACAGACAAACAGAGTTACTTTCGCATTCATAATGTAAGTATGGATCAAAGTTACAGTTAGACAATAAATATCGAGTTGCTTTTAAGGGTTTCGTAGTTCACGTCTGGGAACCCTTATAGTATATTATTTTTTGGGCTACTTTCCCTGCACGCAACGTGGGGATTTTTTTAAACGCATAGTGTGGGGTATTCTTATATAGATCTTTTAAAATATTGAGATATTGCTTATACGGTTTTTTTTATAAATGCATCCGTTTTAAGATATTCAACAAGGTTACAACGAAACTCGATAGCTGGCGTTGTGTTATAAGGTTTTGAACCTATTTGTACAATTCATTTATTTTTTGTAATAAATACTAATCCCGCCTTTCAAATCCACGTGTCATTAGTGATGAATACGGCACCTAAATCTATGTGTGGCCTGGCATGCATTTGGCCGGTTTTATTCCATTTGAATTCAATGGTTTGATTGGTCGTATTAAATTTGCATATGATACAACTATCTATTATTTCCAATCGCACAAAAGACTTTAAACCTAAATTACATTTTAGCAATAGAGAGACCCATATTATGTACACTTCTAAGTACGTATAATTTTTGTCTAGCATTCACTGTTTTTTCGATAAGTTCTAAGAATTCTACTCGCAAAATTTTATTATATTATTAATCAAGAATTAATGATAAAAAAATGTGCCCACAAATATTTCGAGATAACAGCTACAAGTGAAACAATTTTTACGCATCAAATACATCGAAGATGACGCTTTAGTGTGCATCCACGTGTTAAAAAAGTAGACAAGCCATGTGACATTTGTAAGTTTTGTGTGGAACATGGTTGCCGAATCTCTCTGACAATGCGTCATTGTTGACACGGCATAATACGCGGCATTATCATTTTGTACAGCGATTCACGTCAATGATGACGATTTATTGTCGCACACTAACCTCCAGCTCTATGTGGTATAATTAATCCTACATTTTTTTTATCTATAGCGTCGACATGGGTCTGTTGTAAAGTTTGTTTTGCGGAGACATCTGCCGACATCGCCATTGTTAGTCGACGTTGTCCTCAGGTAAACCAGATAATGGTATTATCTCTAAAAGAGTTGACATTTCTTCGTCCTAACTTTTATGGAGTTGAGTGTTTTGACAATGCTTGTTTATTTAGGTGATTTATTCTCAAACGGTTTTCATTAAGATAGTGATCTAAAATAACGAATTGCGTTTTAAAACGGAATGTTTGTACACGCATTTCCTATTCTATTTGGGTGCATTGTTTATATCTGTCACATAAGTTTTTTATCTTTAAATGTACAACCATATCCTCCAGTCACGCAGAGTCGATCGGTCTCCCATACGAACGGACACGTTCATTTATCGGGTAAACAAAGAATTTATCGGTGTCGTATAATTTTATGTTCTAAACAAAGGCTCGTCAGGCGTTCTCGCTACTTCCCACTCGCCTGCTACCCCCACCCCTGATATTCCCGTTGCGCGTGCACTTGCTTTCTAACATGTGTGTACAAATGCGTGTGTTTATGTCTAAACTGTTTACGTTAGCTGTAACTTGTGTTCATACATTCTACGAAGAACTGAGGGTTGGCAATACGTTTTTATTGATTACAGAAATCTTAACATTAATGCAATACTTTTGATGTGTTCTATTGTTTATTATGAAACAAATGTTTAAGTCTGCAGGTCAAAAGTCATTAGGTACTTGTTAAATGGTAATAGTAAACACAAAATCTAAGATCCCACATTATTCTTTGTAACTGTACAATGTGGAGTTAAAATCAATTGGTCAGAGTCATTTATACACTCGTGGCAGCATTTTAGTCATGGAAATATTTTATCAATCCTATTGTTGAGTGTGAGTCAAACTGTGTTGTGGCCGATCTTGTTACGACCGCCAAAACTATCCTTCACTTCGAAGAATTTTTCTAATGAAAATTTAAATAACTGACTTTAATCAGCACAAAACAGAAATGGATCGTAATACTCTTTCACAACAGTTATCGATGAAAGAAGGAATTTATTTATTACATTCCATAGTGGCCTCCTAAAGGGGAATCCGTTTGCTAAATTTGTCATATCTTTTTTTAAATTAAAAGTCATGACCAGGCTATTATAAAAATGCAAAAATCTTAAGTCATAAAACTAGTTTGTGAATGTCCTGTAGAAAGTAGAACACGAGATCCAATCCGACTTTGCAAACAAGGGAAGTTACGGTGAGCGGTGCGGGCGCCGGCTGTGGCTCGGCAAATAGGTACGGGCCGCGCCGATAAGACGCCGTCTCCTGTGACTTCTATTTAAACAGACAGGGAAACGCTCACAGATTAAATCTTTCACTTGTTTATTTTTCCTCCCGATGGACTTTCGGGCTAAAATATATCTGAGACTAAGATGACAAGTAGACTTATCTCTATCGGCGCTAATCTAAAAATGAAACGAGTTTTTAAAATGCTCCACTCGCGTCCTCTTTCGACGAGTACGGAGGTCGGATTATGAGAGCTTTCAGTCTCGTACAGATGTGCCGCGACGCGGTTATTAAGGTAGCAGCTTTGTTTGCGCATTCGGCGAGTCAGCGTAAAGCTTTCCGTAAAATATTAAAACATGAACGTCCTACTCTACTCACATCTGCGAAACTGGTTGTTTCATTCTGACATGGGAGATCCTTAAAATAACCTTTAGCGCTTTGCAATACACATCATTTGCATGTTTAAAAATAATTGTAGAAATTCTCTTACTTACCTGTACTCACCTAACCTATACTTTAACTTTTTATTTTTAGGTCACACTAAAAACTCGTATGTATAATGCTTCAATGTAATAACTTTAGGAAGATTATTTCTTACATTTCCGCGTGGTATTATTTCATAATGTAATCAGTAATTATTGCTTTAACGAGTCCGCCTTTAATTTGTTAGGCGTTTTAAACGGCTTTGCGTATTTGAATCGCAAATTTCTTAGAATATTTCAAGAGGGTCGCTAGCGTTTCGAGGACATTATCTCTTCATAAAATTCAAGATCTCGCTGAGTATTTCATTGTATTTCTAAATTAAACTTTAATATGGCTTAGCTTGACGGGAGCTGTTATGTAGCACCAGTAAACTCTCTAATTTACAGCAAGTAGACAGACCCAAATAATCATTTCTGTAGGTAAATACACGAACATTAAACTATAGAATTATGTATCAATTATGTATAAACCTAACCTACCACCTACTGATTTTCCATAACTTAACTCTATTCGATTGTCTATAGTTGACTTATTGTACAGAGATAATTTAAACAAACCTAACTTTACCTCCTAGAAAACAGCCTTGCACAAATATCATTTTGTTTATTAAGAAAATAAAGTGATATACCTCAGAATGTTAGACATTGATCATCTCTTTGAACTGGCTCATTAAATTTAATTGAAAAAAATAGACCTTATAAAATAAATAACATAATAGTGAGAGTTTTCTCTATGAATATAATTGAAGATAGTAGAGCCACGCTGAATTCAACACGAATGGGTATGGCTCGACCGAAGCGGTACTACCCTCTTTAGGCCACGTATACGACCTTAGCGGTGGGGCGGGAGCGGCCGATTTTTAAGAGAGTTTTTTCGAACATAGCGAGATGGGAGCGGGGCGGGGAGCAGGATGATAGCTGCAGCGGAGCGGGCAACGACGCGTACAAATGTATAAACTTATATGGGAGTTTTCGAACACAGCGGGGCGGGTAGCAGGCGACGAGCGGCTTACGGTGTCAGATATGGATGGAATAATATAGCAATCACCCGTTAATGATTTCCAATTTTGTCAAAAATGTGATTTTTCCAAGTTTATATAATTATTAAGTTTTCATTTATTTGTTGCTATTGAAGCACTTTAATAATCTTTAATACTTGTAGTTTGGTTCGCTAGGTGATGTTATTTTTTATTTTGCTTTATGTGTGAATGAGTAAAGTAACCTAATACAAACCAAATTTGTCAATTATAGTAAATTATTGTGTTTGCAATTACGACCAATCAAGATTTTTCTAAGGTTTTTTTATGAGGCTTGGGTTGTATGATTTTAGAAAAATATATTTAAAATACTTATTTATAATGCTATTACATAAGCAAGGAGGTACCTGTTTATGTAATAGCATTATAAATAATTTTGTTTAATTAAGGTTAATTAGACAAAATATTATCAAACATTTATCGATTTTACTAATTATTTGAAATTACTAGTAATTTTTCGTAAAATATAATGTAAAAGGTATAATTTCACAATTCAACACTACACTGCTGTAGCATTTGCTGGCTAGCCCGCTGGTTTTGAAAGCGGGTTAGCGTTGCCGCGCTCACTCCGCTGCCACCACTGCTCCGCTATCCGCCGAATTCGAAAACGCGGCTTTATAGAAAACCAACTTTAGTTGGTGAGTGCAGGACCTAAAGCCTAATGTTGCAGAAGCATCAGGCCACCGTAGTGTCAATCGCCATGCTGCATTGTTCCATCGACTGCAACATGCAGCATGGTGATCAACAGCGTGTATGGTGACCGCCACTCTTCGATTTTGCTTTTCATCAGGAAGAGTAGAGTCACTTTGACAGGCTCATATATAAAAGAAAACGTATAAGAAATTACTTAGGAAAGTCCTACGTCTTCCCATAGGTTGCAAATCCAAAGTTATGTGTGTGTTAGCTTTTTCTTTAACGGTAAAATATATCTGGCGATTCTTAAATATTATAAAATTAAATCGTCGGTGAAAAACAAATTAGGAAACATTCGATGAAAAATGGATGTATCAAAATATTCACTAAACTAATACCAATCGTTTTAAATCTATGATCTGTATAAAATATCAGCACTCAAACACGTTATCAACAAACAGTTTTTCTTTTTCGAATGTTTGGTTAACACTGTATAGCAAATATAAGGTTATATGTATAAGAGTATTATGGAGTATTTTGGTAGATACACGAGTTAAATACTGTATTATATGTGTGTACCGTTTGTTAATCCGCTCAGATGGCTAATCTCCTTGGGAGAGGATAAAGTGCACGCTGTCAAGCGCAACCGCCGGTTCAACCTGTATTATGACCCTCTACATAAACATTACATTTACATTAAAGAATATAGTGAACTGTATCTCTGAGGGGTCGTACGATACCATCATGGCCGCATTTATGTTTCATGACTTTTTTTTTTATTTCGGACATCTAACACACAACACCATCTAGTCTTAAACTAAGCGGAGCTTATATTATGGATACTAGACAACTGATATGAATATATATATATACTTTTTTTGTAAATACATACATAATATACATAGAAAAAACCCAAACTCCGAAAGAAATATTTGCAGATCTTACAAATACTTGGTCCGACCCAGGATTCGAGCCCGAGACCTCATGGAGAGCAGTCGCGAAAGCTACCACTGCGCCACCGAGGCAGTTATTAAAATGCTCTCGGAGTGTACTATGAAAGAAATGTAAAAGGAACTATGAAAGTTGAAGATAAATGTAAGATATTCTTATATCTTTACTTAGATACTAGACATATTACAAAACTAATAATTAACAATGACTAATTTCTAAAATATGATTTAAACTAGTTCAAGGGTCAGTAAATTCACAAATATGTATGTAAAAATACCACGTCTATTGAAATTTCGGCTTATTTTAAATCAAATTTTATAAAATACATTGATTTTACTTACATTTATGTCGTCAACTAACTTTTGGCCTTATTAATTTAGATTCTTCTTATTTAGTTTATTTATTTAATGTTAAAATGTACTTAAATTAAATCATTATCATATTTAATGTACGCATTCTTATAGACCCTAAAAACATGTAAACATTCGTACCCTTCTAGTCCCTCATAAATAAGTGGTACTATTTATATCTCCCGAAATTAAGAGTGTAAACTTCTGTGGTAGCACTATTTAATGTGATTAAAGTTGACTAAAAAGTTATTGCTAAAAAAGTAACATGCTTCTGTTTTATCCGTGGCCTTAACAAAATGTGTTGGCTCCTAAATACGATCGCCAAAGTTCGAATTGGTACAGTTTATCTTTGGTAAATTTATATTGAAAACTCACAATACTTTTATTATTCCTAATGTAGTCTAAAATTTTGGGTGTCTTTGCTTTAATATTTATTGATTACTCTTGTACTCATCGACATTACAACCACAATATTAAAAGTAGATATATACGATCTCGTTTTTGATTAAAGTTCTAGATTTTAACCAAATATAAACAGGACAAACCATTATCCACAAACACGATACCTAACGATAGACATTAAAAGGAAATAGCGTTATAAGTTAGCAACAATACGGATGTAGAGCAATATGTGTATGTGTAGGTATTGCTAAGTTCCACGGCACAGGAAGCTGGAGCCTGTTGCCAACACGTTGGCAATCAACCACACATCCGACATCCGTCTTCCCGATCTTTGTCACACATATTGTCCCAACGACTAGATACGCCTTTCGAAATTAACAGTACGTGGCTACAAAGTCGATATAAAGTATCATTAAAGCCGGTCCCTAAATGTGTTTGTGATTTAAGCAATGTTTGAGGACACACCCCGCACGTATAGCGCCGCAACCCTTTGCTTTACCCCCAAAGGCGTGGCTTCGGTGGAACAAACAAACGGAAGTGAAATTGAGAGGAGCGCCCGGAACTGGAGGTATACCTTTTCATTACAGAATCCCTTTTTAATTACCAGGACCCAAATAAAAATTGTATTTTTATTTCAAGTAGGCGTAATTGAAAAGGAAATTGCCGAGCCCGGCGGCCGCACACCGGCGTCGAATAAAACTTTAATATAATGCATAAAGCTCTTTGATCTCCGCACTCCGCTTGCATTAAATCGCAGAGATGTTCTCTACTTACGAGATAGAATAAAATCTCAGTTGCCACTTACAGAATAAAATTTTATAAAAGACTTTTGTACCATTGGAGAAGTTAAAAAGTCAGTAACGAAAATTGTTCGTTTGAGTCAAAAGTGTCTTTATTGTAAGAAATCGTGAACCTGAAAGTGTCATAAATTACATGTAAAATAATAAAGGAGGAAAATCTTTCATTCGCAAACGTTTTACAAAGACACCCCTCGCCGGAAGATAAATGTCGCCTGTAGCACGATCCACTGTCGGTGAAAACGTGTCTCTAATAAAAATCCACGACGTTCAAGTGTCCCTATAAAACGCATACTTTTCGGGGAACAGAGTTAAATAAAATCTTTCACCGCTCGCGATATAGGACGAAGTTCCAATTTACATTTCTGGTAGATAATCTTCTCGCAACAAAGATAATTGAATACAAAAGAGAGCAGATTACAAAAAAAAACAATTCACTCACCTTTGGCCGACGGAGGGAACGGTGGATCTGCGAAGGTAAGACATACGGTCAAAGGAAAGATAATAAAGCGTTGTATTTTCATTCTAATCCGCAGCCGAGTCGGGATGTGTCGGGGGATTCGGCGGGCGACGGGGACGAGGAGGTTCGATATCTAAAATTACAAGCCTGCACAGAGTGCCTATCTCGAAGTACACCGTTCTCCATTCCTTTATGTTCAGCTGCCACTTTCAGACATACCTCCATTCAAACTATACCCCAGACATTACTTGTCTAACCATAGATTTGGGTGGTAGAAATAATTCTGTTGGTTCGCGCTTTGTAGCAGTAGATGTAATGTTTACCAAGTAGGTACCTAGGGAAGTTAAGTATTTTGTTAATTAATTTTGAAATTTACGAAAATACTAACTGTTGAAAGTCAGCAGCAGATGAATGTTTAATCGTTTACATAATATTGTTTACCGTATGCTACGACAAACAGACTGAGACCAAATGCAAGGTGCAAGTAAATGCGGTCGCGTGCCTTTACACCTTATGGTCATTTGAATATGCTTACTTAGTACGAAGCCTTACTGAACTTGCCGAGCACTTGTGGGCATGCCATTCTACACGTGATTCGCATCTGCTGGATTAAAAGCCTTACGGCTATAAACTTTTATTTATGAACATAAAATGTTGTAATTACATCTAACGGTGCATCTGCTGCTTTTAAGAAAATACACAAAATAAATTTTTATTTCTGTTAAAAATCTGCTGTAGGCAATGATTGCTTCTAATTGATTTTATTTTTTTAAATATTTATTAGTACATAACTGTGCGCGCAAACACAGGTGTACTTTCTGTTCCCTCACTCTCATAATCCGAGGGGAGGGTATTCCGACTCGACGGGGAGAGAACAGTCGCAGGGCCAACGGCCTC
Source organism: Hyphantria cunea (assembly GCA_003709505.1). Classification (NCBI taxonomy): domain Eukaryota; kingdom Metazoa; phylum Arthropoda; class Insecta; order Lepidoptera; family Erebidae; genus Hyphantria; species Hyphantria cunea. The sequence continues at coordinate 1,594,574 of PKRV01000430.1, read as the reverse complement.
AAGTGCTCTCTCAGGTACGTGAGCTAAGACCCTATTTACCAAACTCCAAGCTGTTATTAAGCATTTCTTTAATTCTGAAAACTCAATATAACTTTTTGGCCCGACCTGAGATTCGCACCCGAGACCTCATGAAGAACAGTTGCATACGCCAATCGCTAGACTACCGTGGTAGTATTTCTTAATGGTACAGGGAGGTATCAAAGTATAAAATATTACCGAGTTGAGTAGAGAGGTAGACCCAAAGGATGGAATCGCTCTATAACTTTTGAAATGTAGGTGTCCACGAGCGGCGCTTATCAGGTACCTCATCTGCTCGTTTGTCCCTATGTAACATAAGCTGCATAGAAGATGCTGTTTAAGTGTTTAACTAGTCGCTTTCTGCTGCGCCGAAGTTATGGGTCCAAAGCCCACATGGAACAGCAATTTGTATCATCTACAAATTAGTGTTCTGAGCCTAATGTGTTCTTTGTATCTGTTTCTTGTATGTTTGTAAAGATCCCGAGACACGGCTATATTACTAAAGTCCAGGCTGTCTCTTAAAAAAACATAATTATTTAATCATCGCTAAAAACAAGGTAAAAAATCGAGGCTGAAAATTGAAATAAATAAAACTTTTCGGATCTTTATTAATACTACATTTCACAGTATCTACCTTCCATATCAATTTTATTGCTGCTATCAAAACCTGATTGCTTAAGAAAGAGTTTGGTTTAGCATATTAATTAAATATGTATATTGGATACAATAATGTAAAACATACGGCTGCAATATAAAAAGAACTAAATCTTTAAAGCCTTACTAAATCTGGCTTAAAAGCATTGTTGTACAAAGTACTCGTAGATTATAATAGACGTGGTATCGTACGCAATAGACGTGACATATTGGAACATTGAAACTCAATATTAGAAAATAATTTCAGAACCTAATAACTGTGTGATATTATCCAATTTTCTAAAGAAATGTACGAATATCTGATACTATTTTCCACACTAGTGCCCCTCGAAGACTTATTGTCACACAAGGGCTTGGAATATGAACAAAGCAACCGAATCGAATGTAATAAAAATCACTTTAGCATTACGTTGCGACGGGAACTGATGTCTATCGGCATTGTGACACACGATGCGGCCTCGATAGATGTCACAGGGGAAAAGGCTGCGTCGAACCAACTATTATTTTTGTACGACAAAACAAAATTGATTGTTCTACGTTCCGTCTACTTTTTATACGGGTACTTTAATTTAAATACAGCACAGACCCGAACAGATTTGATGAACTTTTACACACAATACATGATACGTCATACAAAGCCTTTTGAGTGAACCATTTATTTTTATTATTGTAAAAGTTGGACATTTATTATGTCCAACTTTTACATTGATGAGCCTGCATCAACTTCTAAGTAAATACTGTAATAGAAAAACAGATAATACAGACAAAAGCTAGTCGTTGCGTAATAATTTCCTTCCTAAATAGAACACCAAGTTGTATTGCATTATCTGCCTACAGTAACACAGGAACTCAATTCTATCTGATGTTCGGCGAAATATGTTCTCTCCATTCTACTCTTTCACTTGTCATTTCACTGTATACTTCCTTTCTAGTCTAGTCATATTTTCTTTCACACAATTCTTCCACTTTGGTCTTTTTCTACTCTTGCACACTTCAACTTCGCACCCAACAATTTCCACGACATATTTTTTCATAAGATAAAAAGCCTATATCTCCTTCACTCCTATTACAAAATAATATTACTATATCGTCATCTTTTTCTATAGTTACTCTACAGTTACTCGAAATTTCAGTTGATATAGTTGACTGATAAATAATCTGCAGTGAAATTAGAACACATTATAGAAAAGAGTAAAAAGAACACATCATAACCGTAAGAAATAACATGCTCCAAAACAAAAACCTACTTTACAGAATCCAATTTATGTTTATGAACTGAATGTTTATCTACAAAAGACTGTTTGCTTGCACATCCAAAAATTTAGCGCAGAATATAATTTAATCAAATTTGAAAATTTCTAATTGATAAGCTCAAAATAGAGAGGGCGTTTGAATTGATTCTCGTTAAGATTCAATGTACAATTCATCGATATCGAAGAGAGAATTCTCACCCCTAGACAATAATTAACCCTTTTAATGGCGACCCTGTTATTTATCGATAAAATCTTAATAATATTTTCACTTCAACAATTCCAAACTTGGGTTTCAGTAGATTTACCTATCGGTTTGTTTTAAAGGCGAAACCGGTTTCATTGATGACATTAAGTTCGTTTTATTATTAATAGAGCAGTAAAACTTTGAAATTCCTTAATGTTCACTAGGAGAAACTAATATCTTTACATAATTATGTAATCCGGATAAAGGACTATGATACTGGGTTTTTTATCTTAGGGCAATGGTTTGTTACTTAAATAATTCCAATATTTGCACTTTAAACGCTTTTATAAATGATAATTACAAGGTTTTAATATATTTTTTGCAACGTGACACAGATATCAATACAATTACCTGAATGATCTATTTGTAGTTGAGTATAAAATCTTAACAAAAGTTTTCGGGAATTGATAGTTTACCTTCAATTTAATAAATACGTTTTCATAGTGATAATATTAAATTCTTTGAGAAATTAATGCATAACCAAATAGATATGTACCAGTGGAGCCAGCAAACCAATGAACCAACTCTATCCATGATTAATGTTCAGCCTATTTGTGAACACTATAGTTAGTGACACCCGCAATACAAATCAGAATGATTATTTTAGATTTTCTTATGTTACAGTGCCTTTTTTTTGTTGCGGAAATCCACCCGGGTACCACGCACTGGCCGCAATTTCGTACTCGAACCGACCGATACCGCACAACGCACAAAGTCCTAGAAGTCGGGGAACCAGGTGCACCCTCAAAAGGAAATCCCTAGAACCCCGACGTACCTCGGGCCCCCTTCTGTGCAAAACCCCGGTGTTCCTTTCTGCTCGGAAATAAGCGCTTGCGTCGCCGCCTCGGTCTGTTTCTGCTAGGGCGAGAGCTGGCCTCTCCTGTCACCCCTAGACTTGCGCTTATGGAGAATGGAGATCGTTCTGCGACCTCCGGCGCCTGAGTCGTCTGCGGAAACGGGCCAAGCAAATGTGTAAACATGTATTATAAAATAGATTAATGTTTTTACTCATTTGCGTAAATAGTTATTAACGGATGAAGCAAGCAATCGACTCGATATTTTTATAAAAATCTGATGCGTTTGCAGCTTAGAAAATTTTAATAATATATTTATGTTAAAGAATACTTTTCTCCAATAACTAAATCCGTTCACAACCGTCCATTCTCCCAATAACGTCACTGTAAATTAAAGTGTAGACGTAGTAGTTGTCCTGTCAGAAGACATAAATAATTATGTATATAAGTCATTTAGATGAATCGTGTTGTAATAGCGACGTCTCGGTCCGATGGCTTGTCACATGCTCAAGCCAAACTCAGTACCCATGACTGATGCAACTATAAATTAATCAATTTCAATGTCTAACATAAAAAGTGTACTTAAATGTCATTGGTGAACAGGGGCACTAAACGATCTAACTTGGGGACACATGGAAAGCCAAGTTTTGGTTTCTTTATTGCGCAATATAAAGAGAAATGTAGATACCGAAACGAATTTTAATTCACAAGCTTTCCAGTGCCATTAAAATATCGGTGAGACAAGTTTGTATGGGTGTAGATGATATTTTACCAGTAAAGCAATGTTATGTTTTTATGTGACTTTAAGCACGTATTTTCTTTATTCAACCAGGATTCATGCAGATATAAAATAGAGTGGAACGGGAAAAGGGTTGGTTTTTGATTATGTAAATGAAAATATAAACTTTGATATTTCGTTCAGCAGTGAAAATAACCAAAATAAGCTTGTAAATGTTGGTTTCTAATGCTAAATCCACACATGTCATATCCGCAGTACTATGTTTAACATAGTTGTAAAAACACATTATAGTTTTCATCAATTACAGTTTAGAAGTATCATCAGACAGCTACTGCAAGTTTTGTGGGTGTTGCTGCTAGTGTACTTTGATTTTTGATGCTTTGAAATCGAACATCAGTTTGAGCAGACATTTAAGTTTTAGGCAGTCATCAAACGTTATTACCAAACGCTCACATTTGGTTAAACAAAAGAAATTATTATTTTTCAGTTCCAGATAAAATATTTATAGGATTTACGAAATATATACGAAAATATACTTTATCGTATGTTGACAGTTAGTGGTGTGTGAAAATCTGTTGAAGCGGCGTGCGGTAGCTGTTTCCAGGAGGCTTCGGCACGGTGCGACAGTGCGCGGCGCGGCACGTTGTACGCGTGCCGTTTAATGACGTCGTCGATACGCACTGCGGGGGTGAAACGTTGATACCCCGACTTTTTTATGATTTCAACTTCACCTTTTATATTACAATGCGAGTTTTATAGCTTTTACGAAATTCTTTACGCAATTAACGCTTTCCCCTGGCCCCGATGATGAACACATGACAAATGCCGGTTTTTAAGTTTTGTGTTGTTATTAATGATACAATTAGTGACACGCGCAGTACAAATTAAAATGATAATTTTAATGCATCATATGTTTCGAATTACCGTCAGATTAAATATTATTAGAGCTAGGCACGAATGTCTTTAACTATACAACCCTAACAAAATGAGGACAAGAGGAAATACGATACTATGCTCAATATCAGTTAAATGATCTAATTTATGAGTTATTTCAATGAAATCTTAACCTATTAAATCTTCTTATTTTAGATTACGTTTTAAAATAAATCTCTCATCATGTACTCTAGTCCCTTATACTTTATCATTTCATGTCTATTGAGTTTATATACTTCCCTAAATTTAACATAACTTCATTCAAGACCTAATAAATGAGTGGAATTAAAGCATTCTTGTTAGTTTTTATAAATATATACTAGCTAACCTTGTTTTGACATAAAAATAAAATATTTAGGTGTGGGTCACCCTTATCATTTAGAGGTGTGGAAAATATATGTTGGTTGATTCTCAGACCTACCCGATATGCATATAAAATTACATAAAAATCGGTCCACCCGTTTCGGAGGGGTTTGGTAACAAACACCGCGAGACGAAAATTTTATGTTATAAATAATAATCTTCTGGTATATGTACAACTTTTATATGAACAGATTTTTTCACTCCTTATGCAACGGAAATAAATAAAGAAGGGTGGAAGGAAGGATTTGGAGACAGTTCTAAATTTACAAACACTCTCACTAGTAGCAGTAACTAGACTGTGAATTAAAAACTGCAGAAACAAGAATATCCTATTCGATTTATTGATTGTTTCAGTTGGCTTTCATTCACAACATCGTTCCTTATTTTAAATTATATTACTATGGAGCAATGAGGTGCGTTGCATATGATGTAGGCGTGCAAAAGATGAATATGAAGGTGGAGCCTACATAGTCATATAAACAAGAACTAAATCTGTATAACTTAAAGATGCTCTATTGATTTAAAAGACCTAAAAAAAGGTATTGTGACAGATAGGAATAGTTAAGGGACTACCATTCTGATGATAAGTCACCCATCTGAAAATTGGCCACGATCTTTATCGCATTAATCTTAAAAGGATTATTAGAGTTCATGCCAATTATCTTGTCTGTTTTCACGTTTCAAATTACGTTTATTTAATTTACACAAATGTATAAAACAGTCACTATATTTCAACGTATGACTGGGTGGTTCTAATCATAAAGTTTGACGGCATAATGATGATATAAAAAGTTTATAGGCTGACCATACTTCTAGCATTTCGTATTAAGGTAGTAAAACTATTTATATGTTGTTAGTGGTTTTGATACACTGCTTCTTTATACTACTGCATAGAAAAAAGGAAGACGATGAATAAAATATTATTTTTATACCTTGTTTGAATTCGAGTATGTTGAAATGAAAATGAGAAGAAATGTTGTGAGCTTATATCTATTAATGGCTCTACAATGGAATTAATAATCGTTTGAGATTAAATTTCTTCGTAATTCTTTAGATTAGTTTAGTAGATTTAGATGCTGCACCCCTTAAATTGAAAACCGCTAAATATGAATCGGACTTCCACTTGAAAATTTGAGTTCTGTAGCTTTGAAAAATCACATCGTCAATCTTTTAAGAACAGTGTGTTTCATTTAAAATTGTATTCGACTTGACTTATCTATTGCTTTTACGTATATAGAAATAATAATTTGAGAAAAATCCTGAATGAGATCAGATAGACAAAAATTTGTTTGAGAGGTAAGGTTTCATTGATGCCTTTTCGTTCAGATCCCTTAGAAATTAATTTTAAATCCTTTAAAAAATAATTTGTTGACAAATATATATTAAGTAATTTAAGCAAAAGCCCCACAAAAATCGTGTTTCAATCCTTACCTTTTATTTTTCTAACTCTTCTAAGACAGGATTACTGCTTTGACGCTAGATTTTTTCTTGATAAAAAGTCAGTAGTCAGAGGTCATATTTCACACTACTATATTTTACACTAGAAAAATTAAAATAAAGAAACAACATTAATTCAAGAAACTTCAACCATTTCGAAACGTATTTAAACGGAAATCATTCCATCTGGTTAGTAGTCTAAAATTCAATACTTATCGCATCTTAGGTATTAACTTTTAAAGAAAACTATAGGACCATTTATAGTAGGTACACGTCTCCAACATTACAATCAATAGCAGTACACCGCTATCTACGCTTTACAGAAAATACGGGCGCTACATTATGTTAAATTAGTTTCATTTACCCTAGCAATTTAAAAATCGATACAAAGTAAACAAACTTTTAACTTACCACGATGGAATTTTACCTTCCAGATCCAAGTATAAAGTCCTCCATCGTCTAATGATAATCACTGTTTTAACTTTTCCGCCCGTAATCCACCAAAAATCCGTCGGCGCGAGTAATTTTGTCCTTAATTGCTCCACATCCGAAGTTACTTTAGGGAGTATCATCTACTCGTAAGATTCCGTTTTCCTTTACCTTACGAGGGAGTGTAATAAAAAATCGCTCGTTTGTACGTGATGAATGATCCCGTCGCTGACGGCCACGTAATTGGGTGTCGAAGTCTAGGGCTAAAAGCATACACGTGTCGATCGTCCGCCATCTGATAGGCCATTGTCTGTGCTTTATCTGGTACAGTCTGTACACAATAAATCGTCCGTGTACCATTGTGTTGGGCTAAGTGATGTACACAGTCGCGATCGAGGTGTGTGAAATATCGTCCCGGAATGTTATTAGAACGCCGTATACTGAATCGATCGGCAGTATTTTCCGTTTAGAAAAGGAGGCGTTGGCGGGTTGTAAATACCCAAGATCGGAAGACAAACGTCGCCATTTCGTAGAGGATTTCAGATAATGCACAATACAGAAAGATTCAATCCTAAAGACAAGACTATAACTTGTTTATTGGTTAATGAAAAAGTGTTAATGTAAATATAAATTTCTTTTCATTCTTGTTTTTACTTTGTTTTTTTTATGTATGGGCCTGCCAAAGAGACCCCACTAAAGTGGTGGCCGTCACGCTCATTGCGAATGCTGACAATGCAATAGTGCAGCATAGTGACCCACACCATGGCGGCCTAGTGAGATCCTTCTGGATCTTCGGGCCTCTGGTCGCTGTCATTTTACGTTGATCTTGTGTGCGAGAGTTGTATTACCCTGGTCAAGCCGGCCCGTTTGTGCTGAGATTAGCGTGGCTCTGCTGCTACCTGTGGAAAACATAACAAAACCATTTATAAATTACCCTCAAAGACAGAATGAATAACCGTGCTTATTACACAAATTTTCTTCCTGGTTTTAAATCGAACCCTAGTGGATCTTTACTGCCAAGCTAGAGGTAGTCCTCTAGCTTGGCAGTAAAGATCAAAATTGACCAACCTATTAGTCTAATGGTCAGACTTGATTTAAACGCTACTGGACTTTATTTAATTGAATTTATTTTAGTCACGGCTCTATTTTATTTTCAAGGAAATATTTCCCATTACAAGAAAATATTACATTGATTTCGGTATCATATTTCCTAACTACCTATATTTTACAAATTTTTACATATAATACAATTGATATAATAATACATTTTTAAAAAATAATCTATTTTACTTATAAAATGTCCTTTGTGAATCACCACATTCAAGATGTTTTATATGTAGTTTGCTTTCAACACTCTTAAGTGCGGTCACAAACTCATTATTCTATTTTAGACGACCATGTGCCTATTACCAGAGGCACAGGGTCGTTAAAGGCCTCAGAATAATTTAATTGCGTATAACATTATGAAATATGAATAGTCAATATGGAACAGAAATAGTATCCCGGAGCGAATGCGCTCTTAAATATTTAGACCGTTCAAATTTCCTTTCATAGAGACAGATACACTGACACATTTATGTGATTGCCCTCGCAATTATAGTGAATCATTTAATGACATCAGAGCCGACTAATTCTGTGTTGAAAATTCAATATTCCGATTCCAGGTAATGACCTACATAAATATCTTTTTCTTCTAACGAGAACATAGTACTTAATTCGTGCTAACATGAAATGTGGTGTTTGAGCATAAGTTCAATGAGTTTTACCTTCTCTAGAATTTATGTACGCAACACAGTAAGTGTTCTGAGAATTTTCTGCAAGGTATATCAATAACGTCGGTATGTAGCCGGGGACTTGCGACTAGTCGAAAGTGCAGCGGGTGGGTAGCGTGGGACGCGGCCCCGCCGACAGAGGCACGCGCGCGGCGCGGTGGCGGCGGTCGTTGCTAAGAAACGCCTAGCACTCGCCACTAGCGTTACCCATAGCTGCTATTGTCCGCCACTCCTTATTTCTCTCCTTTTTACGCTCCACTATAATGGGAATTTCTGAAATTGCAACAATACACATATGGACTCACTGCAGCAGTGGCTGGAAATTTTGTGCTTTTATTTCCTACCTATTTAGTGAGTTCGACGATGTGTGGCTTTGCAGTTTGCATTACTCGTTCTGTTTTTTGCCCATAAATTGCAAACTGAAATCTCCTATCTAAGAAGAGGCGATGGTGATGATGATACTGGCGACGATTACGAGTCTATTAAGACAAGTTGAGTCGGTGTAAAGTAAGCTTGGCTCCTTATATAATTAATAGTACTACACTATTTGCAAGAAGTGAGAGTAATATTACATTTGATATTAGAAGTATCTATGTCCAAACAAAACGATCTGAAAAAACTTCTTATTAACTGCATCAAATTGGATAATTCTTTTTTTATGTATTTGTTATTATTGTGACAAGGTTTGTATAGAAAAAAATTAAAATAAAACCAAAGAACTGTTTTGTCTGCTTCTGTGTACACTTACTGAAAGAAAAATATTTCGATAAGAAGTTCGACGGGTTAGCTAGTAAACTAAAATATAATAATATAATCGTTCTATATTATGCAACCCATTAGCTCAGACATATGGAGTATAACTGCTTCACACAATAGGAAGTAAAATCTACGTTTGCTATTTCTGCCACTTACCGCACCACTGCACACTACTCGCATTGTATAGGCAGACCTGAAAAAACACAGGCTTCTCAGAAAATGCTTCGTATTTTTTTTAATTAAAAAGAAAATATATGCCTAGAGACTTTTAGATAACAGATAACCTGATGAGAAGATGTTATGTGAACTATTGATAGATCCGTAAACTTTATCAGTTTTTGAATGACGCCTACTTTATACTTACTTACTATTCTCTGAGGTTTTTAAAAGGCATTCTGTGGAGTCAGCAGTTGTATATAGTTTTAGACACTACACAGGCAATGCTTAGAGAAAAAAAGCTTATAACACAAAACTGTATTTTAGGTACGATAAAATTAACTCTTAACAATCCCTACAAATCAAATAAAACCTTTACATCTTAATAACAACTGAAATATTTCACAGAAACTCGTCTAAATGTATTAATAGTTCACCCACATCTAATCTAATTTAAATTCAAATGCCAGTTTTATCGATTGAATAAATCAGAAACCAAAAAGCGTGTCATAATAAATTGGTACTTAATTTATCACTTCATAAAACAATTTAACATTCGAACGATAAATATCGATCAATAGACCACCTGCCTGTGGTGGACGCGGAAACGGAAGCGCACGCGCTGCCACACGCATCTGGCCTTTATGTCTTGCACATCCTCTGTAAGCCTTAAAAGTGTTTAAATTAACTTCGTTTATAATACCTAGTAGGTTTAAATGTGTCGTCTACATTTTCAGATCCAAACAATTATTATACGAAATCATCTTCACCGCCAGTTAAAACTTTATACCACTTTTCAAAACACCATACAAACGGTGGAATATGAGATTTAGCACAGGTAAAGTTTATATGGAGTTGTCTTTTTTTAACCAATAAATAGCCACTAGCTTTGTTAAATCTGTCTGAAAGGGACGATGGGAACAAAAGTTATATATAAATAAACAAATACCTGTATTTATATCTTCTCGCCAATGAATTAGTTTTTTTAGAATCCACCTTTTTAAAGTCATCTATGTCTGTACAAAATTTATGTCTTAGTGGAGTGCAATGAAGTTGTTTAAATAAACTAAATAAATCCTAAACTCTAGTCAAATATAGCAGTAAATACAGAATTTTATATACTTCCTACAGAGGCTTACTCTTAACCGGCAAACTTTTTCAAGACTATAGTACAATGCCGTTTTTTGTGTAATGTGTATATCTAAAAAAAGAACTGTGTTATCTTATTTATCTTTACGTACCCTTTGCCAATACTCACTCATCTTGCAAGACGTAGGAACACAAATGTTAACTGTACTGATAACAATGAATAGGTTCCTGAAAAGCACTCAATAGACTGCGTACCCTGGTCGGGAGATCCAAGGACTTTTTTAAAAAGTGGGGATCTGTCAACCCCATCGCAAATAAGTGCGACTATGACGTTTCTCCACAGTCAATGGGCAATTTGCTAACATGCCTTGCGAGCCCAAAATCGTGCACGCTTAATGACTTATACCAAACAAGGCTGAACGCCAATCGCATCGCAGAGCACTGGGCCAAAACCCCACAAGAGTTTTAATCGACACGATAAGAACAAGAATGACATGATGTAGGAATATGAGGAAGTGTAAGAACTAGTCTTCTAAATATATTAAAATATCAATAATCGACTAATACACGAATACTATTGAATCTGTAGCAGAATAGAAGGAATAAAGTTTAAAAGTACCATCAAATCGATACCAGTCGACAAGATTGTTGGAAAACCTTCCCGTGGTTATAATAACATTAGTAAGAAATCAATAACTCCATTGTTACAAAGTTATGGAATTATCGATGACTTTGTAAGACAAGCTATTTAGAAATTTGAAACTGAGTATAAAAAACGTTTACATTTTGTTGTTATAAGAAAAGTACTACCTGCCTACTCATATTTTTAACAAATGTGTTTCATTTACTTATATATAAAAGTAAATTACTTTTTAACTAATACTCGGCATTGGCTGAACCAATTTTGGCAATTTTGGTCTTGAAAACATAAAATAAATAATAAAATAATGTAAAGAAGTTTAAAAAAAATTCTTTCATATCAAAAGAATGATAATGAATACAGTTAGTCGCTCATAATATTTAAAATCAAATTTAACACTTATAAAATACAGGGTAAAGCTGGTAACATTGTTATTAATTTTATCTAAAATATTATTATATTAACATTTTAGAAATTATGCGGCTACGTCCTATTGAATAAAAAACATTGATTCTTTCTAAAAAATGGATTAAGTTATGCCTTTTAAGTAGGTGCTCTTGTGATTATTCTGGCATGAAGAAATGCGTCAGTAGTTGGTTGGTTAAAGTGTTCACTTCTAGGTACTCTTCATAAGCATAATACGTCTTCACGATGCCGTCGAACGTTTAACGAGTGGAACAAGACTCATAGTTTGTCTTCATTCTCAACACTGCAATTCATTTTTATTCATACGTCGTCCGCTCCGCGTAGATATAACTTACCTTCAAAATTATACGGTCTTGTTTATCCTGCGCATTATTTCTAAGTAAAAACTAGTAGTCATTGACTTCAATTTTCTCATTAAAACTAAATCTACTTAGATTAATCACGTTGTTGAATTATATACTAATATAAATTGAGATAAATTCAAAATTATACTTATGAAATCAAAATTATTTAATATACAATTTCTTTCGGTATATTGGTTTCTTTGAAATACTTTGTATTCTTTGAATTTGAATAAATCACGAATTCAATACTTATTGGCAAAGTTTTTAAAAATATTGATGCAGGGGTAGACTTCTTCTGGCTGAGATAACAATGAGTTACGTGAATTAATATTTCTTACTCATTGAAGTTGAATGACTGTTTTTATTACCACATTTTTTTTTATTTGAGGAAAATAATAATATTTATACCTTGCGCTATCAAGTCCTGAAAATTATTTATATATATATATATATATATATATATATATATATATATATATATATATATATATATATATATATATATATATATATATATATATATATATATATATATATATATATATATATATATATATATATATATATATATATATATATATATATATATATATATATATATATATATATATATATATATATATATATATATATATATATATATATATATATATATATATATATATATATATATATATATATATATATATATATATATATATATATATATATATATATATATATATATATATATATATATATATATATATATATATATATATATATATATATATATATATATATATATATATATATATATCGAAAGACATATATATATATATATATATATATATATGTCTTTCGATTTTTCACAAGTTCTCTGAAACTGAAGAAAAATATTTATATAGATGTATTTTAATTTATCAGTAAAGTGTGAAAGTTGGTTTAAAAGGGTATTTATGGAAGTTTAAAATGCCGTGTTTTAAAACTGCAACATTTTGCATATGTATTTTATAGAATATGCCAACGTCAAATTATGGGGTTTTGAGCCTCAGTGACTTTACTTCCTGGGGTAACAAAATGTTAATTAACACACGCGTCCTGTGAGGCCAGGATATCACTCTGGTCATGCTAGACTTTAAGGGACGAAGTATAACTGTCTCAAGGTCAAGTTTAAGGAATGGTTTTTATGTAAACACATATACAAATATTTCAATGGCTGATTAACAGAAAGAAGAACCCCTAAAAGCGAGTGAGAGTGATTTTAAAACCTAAACAGTTAAGGTCGAGTTAGCTTAGTTATCTATAAAGAGAAGTTGTCATCAACTAAGGCCATCGGGTAGTTAATAGTGCTCGTAACTGACAAACTAAGCACCAATCAAATTTATGTTTAGCACATGTATATTAAACCACGTACACTAAAATATGTACAAACTAATTTACGAATATAGAACTTGCTCATCTCATTTTCACATGTAATTAAATATGCGTTTCATTTCTTATCGTTAGTGTACATTGCGCTTAACTATTTTAAACTTAACAGTAGATATGTTTTTAATAATGATGGTAATGCATCATAAGCAAGTATACAAAAGTGTTATTGCTGTATTAGTTTTAGCGCTTGAAAATAATCTTAAAAAATAAACTCCAGATATAATTTGACCTATTTACTACTTAACACTGTTGAGAGTAAGTGTTTCGGTAAGTAAAACTAATCCATACTAATTATAAAATCGAAAGTAACTCGGTCTGTCTGTCTGTTACGCTATCACGGCTAAACCACTACTCCTATTTTAATGTTTGGCGATGGAGATCTGTGATTCTTGAGGAAGAACACAGGCTATTCTTTACGACGATAACCGATATATACGCGAGCGGAACCGCGATAAATTTACATATATAACATAACCTTAAATAAGTCAGTACGTTTTCCTCTTATTGGAAAATAAAATATTGTTTGAAATATAATTTGGTCATCCCAGTTCATAATCAAGTCTACTAACTATATATCAAGTAGATACAGTTCAGTTCAGTATTATTTACAAGATTATTAAAATAGTACATTCCCCTTTGAGTTGACGTTTACGACAAACGCAGACAATAAGCAGCAATCATCTCTAATGTTACTCTTTCATTTTGATCATATAAACTTTATGTTAAGAGTAAGAGCTCATATTAACAAACATAAGGTTATTACTGACTACATATGTTAAGTGTCAAACCGTAAATGGTTACTTAAACTGTACGTTAGAAAGTAAAATTTTTAACTTATATGTGAATTGATACTAAAATAAATTCTATTAAGTTCTTTCGGAATGAGGGTAAAGCAAGAAATATATAAGTAAACTTACACATTCAAATGTAAAGCTTGGTATCTATACAATATAAAACTATTTGTTCTGACTGAATGATTTATCAACGTAGAGTCTAAACCATTGGTGCTATCAATATAAATATAAAATAATTATATAAGTTCTTTCTTTGTTGGAACTCAGATTTTTTTAAAAAAATATGGGGTAAATTAATTAAGTAATGTACAGTTGTGTATTGTAATTTTCAAAATTATAATCACGAAATAAGAGTAATATTTAGTAGGTTAGTAAGTTTAAATCGGTCACCACTGAGCAGTGTTAGTTACTGCTCAGTGGTATTATTCCAAAAATAGTCGAATCAAAATTCCATTTTTCCTTGAACTTTTTCTTGACTGTTATAAACTTTCCCATTGTGCACCTAGGACAGAACCAAGTTAAGAATATAGTTTTTCTTAGTGCATAAGTTAGAATAGCCATAAGTCCATATGTTATTTATGATTGAATATTGTAGTTATCCTTTAAAAGAAACCGGCCAAGTGTGAGTTGAAATCGCACACTGAGGATTCTGTACAAACCTGTAGGTATATTATATGATGTAATTAAAAGTTTATACTCATCAGTGTTCCTTTATCTGTGCTATAAGACGCTTCGTACCTAATCTCAAGATTCTGAGTTTACGGGAATGCGCAACATAAACGGCTATATCTTTTGATTGCCTTGGTTTAGAAGTTCTATTTTTTCACAGCTCCAAGGGACAGCAGACCTAAGTTTTTGTTATCAACAAAGTGATCTTTTAAGGATTCAATTTTTTTTATTTGAGAAACGGAACCCTAAAAACATGCTAAGTCTCATATATGATATATTTTAAAATTTTGTAGCGAGTTAAAATCTCTTCTTTTTACATATTAACCGCCTAAACAAGACTTTTTATAGCCACTTGTCATAGATAGATGGCACTCTACTTTAAGTGGTCGTTTCATAGAAATTATAGTTATATATAGATTTTTTTAAGTCAGACTTCTATGAGAGGGTAATACCACGACGGTTAAGCCAGCCTGTTCGTACTGAAATCAGCGTAGGTCAACTACCTTCAGAAATTTGATTGAAATTCACGAACAACTTTAAAAAAAAGCCAACTCCCACATTCGGAATATACATCCTGTGTCGCGGGGGACTTAACAAACATGCATATACACATAGCACTCAACTCAAAACTATAATGATAATGAATGTGTAGTCCCATGTAGAATTGGAACCCACAACACTTGGAGTAGAAAGCTGCGTGGCGACCGCTTGAACAACGGTTGACCTCACCGTGCAGTTATGTGTTATCAACGTCCTCGATTGCAACCTATTTCCTTTTTAAAATCAACTTTCTTTTATATTTGATAAGAAATGCAGAAGAAACTACGCTTCGTAAAGAATAACACACACAAAATATGTTACAAGATCACATAGGTTTCGTTCAATATCACGTTCGACGGGACACGCGATATCGCATAGTATGCAAAGGGCGCTTCTCCGGTACTCGGCATGCCGGCCGCGTCTCCTAACGTACAACTTTGAAAATCGACTTTCATTGGAAATTCTCCTTCTCACGTCACATTTACATTTATACAAACAAAGTCTTGAAATAAGTAAATGTATAATGATGTTCATTACAGTTGGCCAGCGAAACTTTTATTTGTAAGTCTTAGAATTTACAAGTACTTAATAGAATGTAAATTGTCATTTTATAATGAGGGACAATCGTAAATAATTAGTCTTATTACTGAGCAATAAATGTATGATAAGTGCAAACAAAACTGTATTTAAGTAATGATTGTGAAAGTTATAGAAGTAAGTTTTGCTATAATGGTTTAAAATGTATGAAGAATGTTTAGGTCAAGGTTTAGGTGTTAAGACGAATAAGTTTTAACAACGACCCCTCGTATCTAATTCAACTATTTAAAAAAATACTATAACCGTCAACATTTTTCTCGACTACAAGACGCAAGCAAAAAGAGAATGTTAAGCTGTCAGTCCCGGTTGTCATGAACATCTTTGGCAATCATTATTGGGAAGTCAGTGCCCTCAAATGTACTGACGAATAGTTCAAACTTCGAATTCAGTTCACCCTCAAGGTTGCCGAGGTCAAATGCCGGTCGCTCTGTGTAAAAACTGATATTCTGGTAAAATCGGTTGAACTAGTAGCTGACCCCAATTAATCTTGGGAATAATAAATACTAGGAAGATGACAAGACGCAAGCAAAGTTCCGATAACAGAAATAAAACATTAATGTTTTTTTTCTATTTTATCCATACTATATCATAACTTTGCACTATGGGAGTTTTTTTTAATTCATTAGCCGTAACTCTATATATATATTTATTTTCATATATCTCAGTAAAAGTAGTAACCCTCACAATCAACTGAGCTCCCGTTACTGATCAGATTTATTTTAAAAAATATTAAAATATACACTATCTTTATGTAAAGTAAATAAACAAAACACTGCCTTCAGTGATCGAGATGGAGTGCATCCAACTTTTTCCATTATCTCTCATTGATAGATTTATATCAGAAAAATTCGCTCGCGTTTTTAGAGTTCTTCACTTCCACTGTCGCCTACGGAAAACGAATTCAGTATTTGTGGTAACATTTTCCATTCGTTTATTTAGACCCTTACTTTAACTTTCTAGAAATCTGAAGTAAAATAGGTATGTATAGATATCTATTAAATATATTCTATCTACTATCGAATTCGGATCAAATTTCATATGCGTTTTCTTTCAATGTACTCTTAATTTCTTATGCAGACAGACTACATTAGTACAAAAATCTCAGCTGTACCTCTTTAAAAAAAATAGCAATGGAGTTTTGAGATGTATAAAAACGCATATGTTTCTTACCTCGTTATTATATATAGTAACCAACTTACAAGCTCTGGCTAGTTTGTTTCTATAAACAACTTTAAAATACCTCGGCCGGAATTCATGTGAGGTAATTGCACTATTAGGGTGGATGTAGGTGTATTTAATTCTCATGTTTACGTATTACTCGTTTTGATTACATTACTTTACATATCTGATAGGTATTAAACGTCAGTAGACCTACGTTTCCTTTTCTTCGCGTCAATCAGCTTGTGACTACGGCCAGTGCAACCTGATCGAAACGTCATATACCTTATAATACCATATACCTTTAAATAAGTGATCGCGTTAATTCCCGTGAAAATAATTATTATGTCATGAAACGTGAAACTTTAAAAGTTAGTAGTGGTAACTTGTCCTCGTGACCACACTAATTACAATTAGAGATATATCTCTCTTCTCGACCAACCTTGGTTGTTAAACGCTATTATCGCACTATGTCCTCACAATAAAATAACTCTAATCTAATGGCTCCATTATAACCTTGATGTGTGTTCGACATTCGTAACCACTACTGTGCGGTACGATACATATAACTTATAATAATTGCTATAGACTGGACTGGGTTCCAAAATAGCGATTCTAAGATTAAATACAATAACAAGAATAATAACAATAACCAATAAGGCGATCTTATACATAATTGACCTGCGACGTCTGTCTATTGTACATCTAGTATTTGTTAAATATCAAGTCGATTTCTTGAAAAGTGACACTTCCAGAACAAACTTTGATATTCACTCGAAAACCTATTATGTTGTTTTAAAGAAATAAAACAATAGAAACGTTCTCAGAAGATTGATGAAATGATTGTGGCACGTTGACCCACATCGTGTAGTCAAGAGGACATGACTTGATTTTTACCCCGTCGCATATTTCTTCGGGTGCCGGGATGCTGGTTAAACGACGAATTCGGCGCGTGCGAGCGACCGACCGGACCGATTCGATTTGCTCTAACGCGATAGTCACACATTCAGCTCCCGGCGGACCGTGTAAGTGCTCCATTCACTACGGAGACCATTATTAATACATCCCCTCCCAACTCGTCTCCTCTCGAGGCCCTCATTGTGCGCCGTTGCGAGTTAATCCTCCGTCCGGCAAAGATCGTCGATCGAATGCGACCGGCCCAGCTTTGTGAAACGTAATAGGGTCCTACGGTTAAATGCCGCGTGTAATTTTTGGTTTGCGATTGTAATTATCTATTGAATCGCGGTGCTTCGAGGGAAGAGTTCAATTATCGCGCGACGCTCCGACGGACTGATTGATTGGTTTTGGCCCTGTTTGTATCTGTCGGACCGATAGAAACACAACATCACTACATTCTACACTGAATTAGTGAAGCGTCACGGGTTTACCACGTTATATCGTCAGAAGAATAACGCAATGCCTACGGTTAATGTTCTTCCTCGGCTAATTCGTTAATTAACATGCTGCCTCTCTTAATAAAGTTTTCTTGACACTGATAAACAAAATAATATAGTTCTAAAATGTTTTAACCATGTCTTGCAAGTAATAATTTACAATGTTGATAACAGTATGGAACTATGTTTTGATAAAAATAGATGGACTGTAAATCGATTGAGAGCTGTGTAACCGTTGTCGTGACCAGCCAATGGACACCTCCCATAGGAGTTACAGAACCAAGCTCAGCAAAGCAATTTAACCAATTTAATGTCATTCAGGTCTATTGACGGCTCCCGCGTTCTCAATTTGAAAATAGACGCTATTGTGTTAGTCGCGCAAAAATACCATTCAAACGAATATTCTAGCGGTATCAAATTGTGGCACAAAGTCTTCATCGCCTCCATCAAATATGGGTATTTCTCAGAATATGATTCAAATAGGTGTTAAATAGTCATAATCGGCTTTGCGACGACATACTTATATTGCAATAAAATCTGTAGTAGCACGGCCCATAGACGAAATTTATTATCGAGATTAAGATATTTTCAGTTAAAACGTCAACGACTCCGAATATGAATTCACCTTATATTAAGAAATGTATAAGGAGTTGAATGTATTTCGGCTTCCATTTTCATCAAAGCAAAAACATTTGTTATTAAAATCATAAATAAAGTCAGTCTGACGTTGCTCAATTTGCAAAATGCTCAAAAATTTCTTTGAAATAAATTTAAAAGCTATTGCAGTGTTTTTTTTAACATACTTTTCTTTAATAAACAACTACTCGTAAATTTACTATCGGATCTTATCGCAGTAAAATATTTTACTAATCTAATTTGTTTACCTTCTTTTGTCTTTGTACTTAGAACTAGTAGTATTGTCATTATAGTCTATTATTAATACAAATCATTTGATGGGAATTAATTATAAATGAAAATCCACGAATACAATTTTTTATGTAAATCAAGCGTATGACTTGTTTTAACTATTTATTCAAGCACCGTTTTTAACTGGAACATAAAACACAAGATGAACTGAATAATGGTAACAAACATTTACTTCTTTGTTAGATATATCTTTTCACGCTTCTTGAAATGCATTTTTATTATTAATTACTTTATCATTATCACCAACTTGTTGCAGTCTATTGCTAGGCATGCATAGGCCTGGCCCCCAGGCACACAGAGTCCGACATGTTGCTTTCTGCATCCAGTTGTCATCGTATTGTTTTATTTATCATTAATATTTATAATTTTACTTAGACTTAAAATAGCGCACAGCGGTCTGCGACCATTGATTTCATAGTCGGTTCTATAATTTCGTTAATAAATTATATTAAACATTCACTGCAAACAAGTAATAATAAAGTATTTAGTAAACAAATTCACTTTATGCGAAGTATTTTAGTGCAAAAGTTTATTATATTTTGAATGGAATACATTTATGGATACATATTTTTTTCATATATATATTGGATTATAAATATGACTGCTTATTTGTAGATCAGACCGTCATATGTGAGAAAGAAAAAGATTTCTTACAATTTTGAATTTGTTTTTTCTACTCTTTGTTAACTAGTGGATTGTTTTCCTCAGGAGTTATTTAAAAACGATTTATTATAACTTTATTTAACTAAATAATCTTAGACGAAACCAATCCTCAAAAATTACACCACGTATTGTAATTTTTGCACACACAGGATCAACGGGGACTTTCAATTAGAATGCTATTCCTTACGTGCCTATAAATTTTCAGCTTGTTGAGAATTAATACGAGGGTCAGTGACTATTTTGACCCGGCTATACTATAAATAGTTTAGAATAAAATAGTGGTAAGCCATAAATAGTCTGTGAAATTAAATATTTAAATTGGTACCTTAATGACAGTGACGCGTTCGATCACCGTTAAGTTGCTTTTACGTCTGTTTATAAAATATGCAAGTGTCTGCGTCCTTTATCAAATATTTACAACACTTACCTTCAGCTATAAACTAGGGTACTGATTTAGATGACCATTATTATAGTTAATGGACAGTTGATTATATCTATCCATAAAATACACAACCGATTTTGGTCGTTTCTCAACAGTAATGTTTATGAATAATGTCTCATCGGATGGAGCATAAACAAAAGACGAACACATAGAATATTTATAGCATGTAACATAAATAAAATGTGATTATACAAAAACAAGTCACCCACATTAGGACAAAAAGAGAAATATAAACAATGGTGGTCGGTTGGGAACCCGTCGCTTTGTTTTGACGTGAGATCAGCATCGTAGTCAAAGGATGCTATTATGATCAGTCTTGAGACACACAAATAATTTACGATGAATAATTTTACTAATTACGAGAAGTATCTCAGCACATAAATAAATTTCGCGTGAATGTCATGTCCTTTTATCTAATGATAACGTTTAATAAATATCAGAAATTCTTGACTATCGTGGAATTCTACAACCAGATTCGATGTTTACGAATCTGGTTGTAGAATTAATTATTTATTTTATTTAATTAGTGTGTATTTTCTCCTAAAATTCAATGGCCACTGTCCCAATTTATTATCACAGAACGCTGGAGAGCCTTACTTCGGCATATACGTACCAACCCGAACTTACCAAACTTAGCATTTATGCACCTTAACTCATTTTTGGAAGACTTTTAGGTAGAACTTTAGACTAGCATATTTATGCAACTAAACACCTCATGTTTTTACAACCTTGTGATACATAGAAAGATAATGTTGGTATTTATAAATTTAACAGTTCCAACTTAGTAGGAACATAAATATCTTTGAATGTTTATTATTGTCAGAATGCTGACAGAAACCATGCCCTGTTTCTCTAAAACACGTCAATTAGTAAACAAGCGTAAACCGCAGGCATTCGGTCGAGTTCGCCGCGCGCCGCGAGGGTAGCCCGCCATCTTGGATCGAGGGTCAAATTAAATTGACATGTGGTTTGTGCAGACATATTGTGTTCTCCTGGAAGCATTGTGTTGACACCCACCGTTGATATGAGCATATAAAGCATTGTAATTAATTTAATACCCTCTGAGGGTATATTTTAACCTTATTTTCAAATTATTCCATTCTGTAAATTACGTCCACTATATCAATTACATGAGATATAATAATAATCCAAATATGTAATAACATCAAAATTACTATGGGAGATAAATATTTCCAAATATTCCAAATTTAAAATAACATTTTAGTACATAATAAGTAATTGACCTAATGCTAAGCCCGAATGAACCGACACCTAAATTATAAAATTAAACCGTGGTTCTATGTCACAATAACGCCAATATCGTGCTAGAAGGGAAATCTTCGTGAAACATTGTCGTTAAATTATAGAATCTCATCGATAGGGGCAGACGCGGCGTCAGCGGAGTATGGAAGCTCCTCGCCACCGCTCTTGCGTCCTTAGTTTAGCATATCGACTGCGCTCGCCAAATTCACCGAAGACATAATATAGACGTCCGAATACTATTTTGAAAAATGGTTATCCTAAAACTGTACGCCTTCGCAAGGACGAAAAGCTGTTCGTGAACAGACACTTAATAGGATTGGATGAAGATGGCGGAGTAATAAAGCGTGTTCTGTAATGTATTTATAGAAGATGTGCCGGCGTCGCCTCGTTGCGCGGATCGCCTCTAATTTACTGTTCAAGATTACGATTAACTTTTCGATAAAGCTTTGCTTTAAATTTGTATTGGACTCTGACTTCGATGTTCTTCGGTAACCAAAAAGTATTAATGACTTTATTACCTCGAGATTACAGCCTGGGAATAAAATACCATGCAATTTTATTACATAATTAATTGAATGAATACATCGTGATAATTTAATTAAGCAACTAACAGTCATAGAAGGGTGTTTGGGGAAGTCTGATTACACAAGTTACTCTGAAGTCAAAGTTTGTTTAATTTACATTCGAACTCTCTATACACGAACGTGCACACGAGCGTTATATTAGCTGGTAAATATATTAACTTTATAAATAATACTTGTATTTATACCACGACTCCCTAAGTGACAAGGTATGATATCGATATGCCGATACAGTCAATACAAATTAATTACTCGATACTTGTAACAACAACGTAAGGGGTGGATTCATAGGATTTGCGGACATCAGCCGGTATCATTACTGTGATACGAAAATAAACGAATGTAGATAATGGACGGCGGGATCAATACAAAGTAATCGCAAGCGGATCCAATAAGCCCGGCCAAAACAACGGGGGGTCGCATCGGATGGGATCGGAGGCTGCGAGCCGAACATGGGGAAACAATATGGCGGCATGCAAATAGCTCGGCCATTATCGCACCTGGGCAGCGCGAGCCGCTCCGACGAGTAAACAAGATTACGGGAATTGAATGGCTAATTAGGGGAAAAGAAGCGAGCCCAGCGAGTACTCTGAGTTATCGCACCTCGTTTCTGCCATATTTCACGACGCTTAACTCTCCTTTATTGTTTGGCCGCCTCTTGTTTAGCTAAAGAGGCTTGTTAGCTTATCTCTTGAAGCCTAGGTAGACTGCATTAACTGCCGTCACTAGCAGGAGCGAAGATTTACTGCGCAACAAAGCTACTCACAGCGCTAAATAATAAGCGACGCTATGTTAAGCTGTTAACGACGAACCACCTTGTTTATCTTCGGAATGAAACCAAAATGATGACAACAAATTTATTACTTGGCTATTTATTAGTAGTAGTAGTGATTACACGGTTGGCATATTGGTTTCAGTGGTCGCCACACCGATTCCTACTGCGCCAAGTGTTGTGGGTTCAAATCCTACGTGGGACAACACTTTGTGTGATCCATAAATTGTTGTTCTAAGTCTGGGTGTACTTTGCGTCCGTTTCATGTATGTTTGTAAAGATCCCCGTGACACAGGAATGTATATTCCTAATGCGGGAGTTGTCTTTATAAAAAATATTATAAATATATAAAATATTTATCAATCTATGAGAGCCCTGCACGTAATAGGCTCTCATAGATGACGTATTAGGTTCTTGCAATAACTAAAACAATCATAAGTCGCAATATTACTCTCTGACTTTTGTACCCACATCAACCACCTCACTCGGCGGTTCAGTCCTCATTACCAAAAAAGTACCTTATCATTATTCAATTAATTAATTAGTGACATTTATTGATAATAAAGTGAGTGTATTTACGAGACAGCTGCGTTAATTTTATGTTATCTGTTTAATTGTTTGAGCCTCTGACGGCGGTCGGGTATTATTATAGTATCACCAAATTCGTTTCGTCTCTTTTATATTATCCTATAATATGTCGATCATAGTTAACACGGTCATCGTAAAATCAATTAATTTGATATTGTTAATTACGTTTTTATTGTACTCAATTTACCATTGCATTTTATAACTCAAAAGCAATTTGTAATCATTGTATTACGATCACTATACACACATATATATATATATACATTATTATTATTTATTATAAATAGAAAATTCTGCATCTTTCAAACACTATAATACCTATATTTAAAAAATAAATACTTCTTCATCAGCCTATTGCATTTCACCGATGGACACAGGTCTCTCCAATTGCACTTGATTAAAAATCCTGAAAATGGTTAATTAAAAATGGCTTGTTTTTCGTGTATTATATGTATATTTTTATACTGAATAAATAATTTAATTAACCTCAGCAATAGACCAATTAAAAGTATAAATGGACTCAATCAAAATAACAATAGTGTCTCATAACATAACTATGTACTGGAAATCGTTTAGAAACAATATAATGAAGTTCTAAAAAAATCGAAGCAAAAGAATGATGTACAGTTAATAATTGATGCTTAATGCGGCTTCAATAAAATTGAAATGAAGCTCCCAAATCGTAGCATTATACGTAAAAGCTGTAAACTTTTCGTATAAAATAAACCCGCTTAGACCGTTATCGTGAATAACTTTATTTATTCGTCAATCGAAGGTGCTGAAACGATACGCGTCACAATGTTTATACTGAAACAAAGCCGCACAGAACCAAATGGTATTGGAGGCAGTAAACAAAAACACTTTGACCCTTACGTAATGACTGCTCTATCTGACTTTATCCGCTCTCTAGCTTTCATTTACGAGTTCGATATGATTTAAAGAGGCTCCACCGCATCGTACGCTGCGACGTTAAGCGTAATTTAATTACATACAAAGCTTGTCTAAGCCCACGCAGAAACCAGTAACTAGAAGATTAATGAACTCATCCAATACCAAAACATAACATATTCAGATAGTAAATTTTAAGACCCATGTTTTCATGACTTACAACTTACAAAAATTAATGCCCATAAATAGTTAAATTCAGAATATTCAAAATGTTATATTAAATACGTAATGTATGTCTTCATATCGTTTTTTTTTTGTACAAACTCCTCATTAATTTGTGAAAAGCTTTTAGTGACCCGAGATCCCGAAAGCCAAACACTTTGTCTAGGAGAAGCCAAAAAGTTCCATAATTTCTTTGCCGAGATAAGAGGCGAAAGTTCACGCAGGAGCGGAGATTTATGACATCACCGTCGTTCCTTTCACTAAATAATAAAAGGCCCGCTGTAAAACGCGGTGGAGGCATAAAAGTTTTACGTCCATACAACCCGTTGGTGTACGTAAACGGAGCATGTAGGGCGCATCGTGTTAGGACGCCAAATCTCCATAAAGAGTAATCAGTGTCGGCACAATAGTCCGTTGCCCCATAAATTGTAACGCCAACACGTTCATTTAGTCTTGATCTGTGTCAAGCTTAATTTGAGCTCGGTCTGTACCTGAGACCAAAAAATTATTCATATGATTTAGTATAAGCAATGTATAGTGACTTGTTGCTTATTTCGCCGGCGGTACGGCAGAGCCACATGGAGTCGGAGTCGTGGTTGCGTATAGTTGATACCACAACGTCAGGTTATGACAACAACATCTGGTCCGCCTGCCGCTAAGAATTTACTATTGCCCCAATTTGGCTTGTCATTACCACGAAGATAACTTTGCAAGAGAGCTCTATATTAAACAATTAATTATTTATCCAATTTATGGCTTAGCCGTAGCATAAATCATTTCAGACGTTATTCACGTTAGGATTCGTGGTAGTTTGCGGTGCTGACGAGACCACCAGACGTTCAATGTTTAGACGTCTTCTTGTTTTCATGTAAATTTGTATTCGGAATGAAATTTTATATGACCGTGAATTTTGTATTCTGCGTAATGTATTTTAATATAACAGTTTGTAAGTTATTTTATTCCACTAGAAGTCCCTTGGTATGATTCTTAAATATCCACAATAAATAATTATATAATTAAACATTATAGTGACTTATTGAGCTGAAAAAGTTCTTTTAATTGACAGCTTCTTCAGATGTTTTTCTATAATAGGCTTCGGCATGCATGGGCCGGCTCGACCGGAGTAATACCACGGCCTCACAGAAAACCAGTGTGAAACAGCGCCTGCGCCTCATCCACCTCCCCATCCCCCAGGCCGGCAATGCACTTGTGATGCCTCTGGTGTTACGGGTGTCCATGGGCGGCGGTAATCGTGTACCTTCAGACGATACGTCTGCTCGTTTGCCCCCTGTTCCATAAAAATAAAATCGATTTTTTATACAACCAAAAGCCTATTTAAGCTAACTTTTAAAAGTAACGTAAGATTCCAAAATATTTTTAAGAGTTTGTATACAAACAAACAAGCAGACGGCACCGCCCATAAGCACCTACAACTCAAGAGTCACAAGTCTTTTACTATCTTAGTAGTTACTCCCTCTAGAGGAAAGGGGAAGAGACGGTGGGGGTCAAGTAACCTCACTCGCTCGGTGAAAAGCGACGACAGAAAAATTTCACTCCGCTTGAGCTGATCCATTGGTACTGAAACATTGCTCTCCCACGGTTCATCAACGACCTTTGACAGACCACTGCTAGACATAAGCCTCTTTTTAATTTAGCAAAGAGTTTTTGGCTTACTATACCAATCGCTGGTCAAAAGGTTTGGTATAGGGGTCGTCCAGATGTGTTAATAGAAGCAATTCCTGGATCCCTCCTGTCTCAGGCGCAGAGTGACACACCGTGTGGTCGGCCGGTTCGATTCCGACACTGCCCCGCCGCAAAATCCGGTGGGGTGAGGGATCGAGGGGGTTTCCACACGTAAAAAAAGGGTTAGTTCCACTTGAAACTTTTGAATAAGAAATACTTTTTTCTTCTCTTTGCAATGAAATTGTTATGCGTAGTATACTTTCTTAGTTGCGTCTTATGACACACTTGGAATAAGGGCTATTAAAAATATGATATATATCGTTCATAACTCTTACCATTTGCTATTATATCTAACAACTCTTTATGACGTTATTGAAATACTGAGGTAAGTACAAGTAAGGTAAGTATTTCTACGTTAATTTTTGATTACTCAACAAACAACAACAACTTCAAAACCAAAAATATAAAGATCATAAATATTGTAAAATTAGATATATATTAAATGGAAAACAATCTGAGAATTTTCAAAGGAATTTTCCAATGCAGCAACTGAACTTTTCAATTGTAGAAATAACAAAATAAAACTGAATGTATTTGAATTGAATACATTTATGTCATACTTTCACCCTTCCTTGCAGTTTAAAAATAGTTGCCTGCACCTTCCTGACAATACTAACAAGTTTTTTGCTGGAAACTATCTCTGAATGGTACCTTTTATGAATTTAAAAAGTGATGAGCGATTTACAATGTTTACTTTTTAAGCGTGGGACACTTTAGTTATTGTAAACAAATTTACCGCGGCTACATCGATAATAATCGACTAGTGATGTGATTTATAGTAGAAACTAAAATATCTATGTAAAATACTTACAACAAAAGCTTTCAACGATATATTTTACTCAACACACTAAAGTTTATGCTACTTTAATATCGAATTAACAAAATAACGCCGACCAATGATAAAAAGCCAAGCATTTTTCTTGTAACATTATCCAATACCTTTTATTCTATTGTAATGTGAGTTTTGCTTTACTGTTTATTACCTACGCCATACTTTGAAATTCAATCGTCGATTATACACAAAGATAAGCTACTTTGATAATAAACTTAATGTCTAAATTTTTTAAACTGTATATTTCATGTTTTTTTTTAAAGATATACATTAACACTTAAAAACATAAAGGCCAGTCAAATACTTAATTAGTTTTGCAAGATGAAACTGAAACTTTTTGGTTGAATAGGTCTTATTACAGTGCACCTTCAAACATCTATAGTACAAAACACCTCGGACACACTGGCCTAAATAAATTCCTATTTAAAAAGAAACCTATTGGAATGTCTAACATAGATAAGTCTGATTAAAAGTATAGAGCACTTCAACATTTTTTTAACAATAAACGAAAAAGCAGTAAGAATGTTGGTAGAATCTTAGAAAATAATATCAGAACTATATAAAAAAGAGCTATTACTTTACAATATTAAACTTTATTAATAAATGCATAAAATATTATTTTATTTACTCACAGTGGAAACATGAGACTCACCGAGTCTAGCGAGACAGCGGAGGCGAACGCAAGCTAACAAGTGAAATCGTAGAACTGCTTTGTTGTGCCTCAGAGTAATATTGGTAATTAAAATGAATATTAATTGCAACAATTCTCTCCTAAGCATCAAGTCTATAATTTTACTCTTAGATAACAAAATAGGTTTATACGAAATTAAAAAGTGAATGTTTATTGAAATAGAAAACCTAGAAAAAGTTAAAAAATCATATTCAATACTATAAAAAGATTAATTATATAAATAAAGGATAATTAATAAACTGTTAATTGTATGGAAAACAGCAGGTATTAATTATTATGATAAACTTCTTTCTTCTTTTAAATATCATATCAAACATTTTATAATAGATAATAATGTGTTTGTTTATAAGCAAAGGCTGTGGTTATCGCCACGATATATAGATTTTATATCGACCAGGGTGGTTTTTCATGTGTTTTACCCTACTGCTAAACAATATTATTTGGTCGGTTTTAGTTTAGGCAAGACGTGATAATTTTTATGATTTACCGATTTCAAGAAAAGAAGTAGGTATAACTTGTTCAATAAGATATCAACTAGCCTTGGTCAGATGAGTTTTGTTTTGTGTCATTTACTGTGACCGCGATCATTTTTTTTATTGTGAGGATAAGATACTTAAATAGTCGAAAACTTTCTTTAAGAATATTACCTGAAGGTCAATCATCAAAACAATCATGCGAATACTCGATCCCAGTTTGCGAACTTCTGTAGTCTCTATACCATTTCCCAATCGATTCAATCAGCGTTTTTACAATAGAAAGTGCGAAGAAACCTTTAAATAAAAACACTCTTATTAAATAAAAGGTGATAAGTATTAAAAGTATTAAATAAATGGTGATGAGTAGTTGCCACAGGAATGAGAAGTATATTTCTTTGTTCTGTGGTAGTTCTGCCGTAAACGTAATGTTACAGTTCACGTAAATTTGATACTCAATCCAATCAAATCAACAACCCATAATGTCGCACTGCTGGGGTCGGGTCTCCTCTCAGGAGGGTTAAGGCCATACGTCTCCACGCTGGCCAAGTGCGGGTTGAGGACTTTGATCCTCAAAGATAATAAAACAGGAGGTGGACAAAAAATTTTTGTAATTCTACTGTCTTACAGTTATCTGTACACTATTGTTGATTCAACACTATTGTTGAATCTTTACTATGCTACCTAAATAAACTCAAACAGACACTGACTTTTCATGAGATAAATCTCAGCTCTGAAGCGCATATTCGTTGCAGTTCCAAACAATTTAATATCTGCTATAAAATTTACCTTGATTTTACAATGTGCTGGATAGAACTAGGTAATAGTGTAGAACGATACTTTTAAAAGTAAGGTTAACCAATAGTAACGAGCTAATGTGCCCGTGCCTTAAGTTCGTTAAACTGGTTGTTTGTGTTCTTCTAATCTGGCGATCAGACACATTCTCGTTGGTTGTAAGACTACTAGATTATAGGTTAACATGTGATTGTAACCCGATATGACACGCGCGGGCACGATGCGACGTTCGCCTTGACGACCTCAGCTACGTGCCGTAATTCAATAAACCGCTTTAAACCCACTAATACAAGGAACAGCTTCAGGAACTAACGCTAAAGCGTCCACTCAAATAATGCTTAAAACAATGTGAGAAACCTAACAATCGTCTGCAGTTTGAATCGTTTCAAATTAGGATCACACACATACAACTCCCATATATTGGTGTGACGTAAGACCTACTTACAGTTCGTAATTACTTTGTTACTTTAAAGTTAGTGCTAGTTCAGATTGTATTACTGTGTATTGTGTTACTTTGTTCTTATCAACCTCTACATACATCTCCTGAGACATGTAGTTCTTCGTTAATCGGAAGTTGTTCTAGCTCTTTAAAAAGCATTCACAAACTAATTCACTAAAATACATGAAAAATATTAAACGAAAATTTGTCCAAAACATTTTAAAATATATATTTTATAACATTACTCTTTATATACACCAGTAATTGATCAGTAAGAGATCCTAGTGCATACCTTTAAACCTAGCGACGGGACATCATTGAACTCTGTTGTTCCAAAATCGTTGAATCTATCGAAGGGTGAAATCGGATTAAGAGAGATCTCTTTCCATCGCTTCTCAGCTATTCTGCAGTAGTCATTCTGGAACTAGTTAAATTAGTATACAGTGTCCGTCAAAATATTTTTACTGAGTAGATAAGATACCGTCCTTAATCCTATGCCCTTAAAATAAGAAGTTACCATTCAAACTTTTGAGGGTTTCATACTAACCACCGTCTTTTGTGTAAATTAAGAAAAAATATTTTTGACCCCTCTTACGTTAGGTCTTGTTAATCATCTCGGATGTGTGCTTTATACTTATATTTTAGCTTTGGGTCATTTTAAATTTAAACCAATTCAAAAAACTGGGTCATAAAACATATATTTCTTTATGCAGATGATCTCCAAATTTACACACGAGCCAATCCAGACAGTTTAACGCAAGCAGTGGATATCATTAACAGAGACTTACAACAGATATGCAACTGGAGTACGGAATATGGAATAAGTGTAAACCCAAAGAAAACACAAGTAATTATAGTGGGTAGCTCCAGGTTACTGTGTACAATAAACTTTAAGCAGCTGCCAGATGTTTGTTGCAACGGCTCGGTTGTTCCATATAGTGATAATGTTAAAAACTTGGGGATCTATATGGATAGATACTTATCTTGGGGTCCTCAGATTGGGGAAGTTAGCCGTAAATTATTTGCAGCAGCAGGATCTATGCGAAGGCTACGAAACTTTCTTCCCACTGACACTAAAATTGCGCTCGCACAATCTCTTCTACTTCCCATCCTTGACTATGCCGATGTCAGCTATCTGGATCTCACCGAAGACCAACTGAATAAACTTGAGCGACTTCAAAATCTCTGCATTAGATTTATATTTGGATTACGCAAATATGATCATATTTCTGAGTTTCGTTCTAAGCTCAGGTGGCTACCAATACGCTTTCGCCGGAATCTACATATTCTTTCCCTTCTATACAGTGTTCTGTTTCATCCTCATACTCCTCTTTATCTCAAAGAACGTTTTCAGTTCTTAAAAAACACACATTGCAGAGACCTCCGGTCATCGGAGAATTTGATATTGAAGATGCCAAAACATTCAACTCAGTTTGCGGGCAGGTCTTTTACTGTGCAAGCGGTAAGACTTTGGAACGATTTGCCTGAGGCAATTAGAAAAGCAAAAACTTTGCTTACTTTTAAAAAGCTACTAAAGGACCATTATTTGTTATTATGATTTTTTTTTTTTTGTTACTTTATCTCTGTCTACATCTATCTTAATATATTTAGTTATATAGAATATATATAGTTGTATATATATGTGTATTGTACGTATGTGTATGTATATATGTATGTATATATATATTTATAAATGTATGTGTTTATATATACATGTATTGTGTATATGTATGCATGTGAATACTTATATAGTGTGAGTGTGTGTATGTGTGTAATGTGAAAGTGAGTGGGTGCTATTTCGGTGCATGAATGTTTAAATGATATTTTTTAACCACTCACGTAGAGGATTAGATGTGTTACTTGTACTCGTATGTGAGCTACCCGAAGTTTTTGTATACTGAAAATCCATTTTGTGGTTGTCTGGAAGAGATCGCCGTGAGCGATAAGACCGCCTATTGTATCATTTGCATATTTGTGACTCATCTTCTGTTTTTAACTTTGTAATTTTGCATGTATACAATAAAGATATATAATAATAATAATATTATCATGTTCAGTATCGAGTGAATTTATGGTAGTTCGTTATCCTCTACAAAAAAGAAACTCCGAACTATAAAGTACAATTATATAAGCTGATTATTTACATCTCCAATCAGACTAATAGTAAAACAAAGTTGTGAATAAACTATTTTTCAATATTATTTATTTTATTATAAGTGGGACGGTCGTCCATCCGTAGTGTGGCATTATCGCGCGATCAGGAGGCCGGGCGGGACCGCGCGGTGACAAACAACATTCGTGGACGACATTTATGCGACGTCATGGCCCTCAATAGAAATGCTTCGATTTACGTTCCTCATCTACTTTTTGTCAGACATCTTTTTTATTCGTTTCGTGGCTCAAGCCATTACATAAAACTGTTATACCTGAAGAAATAGTTAAAATTACACTGGCGAGACTCAAGACACGGATATAACCTTATGTGATCGCGAGCTTTGCACTTTTGTCATGGTAAAGTGCCGTCTGCTTGCATCGTCTTACAAATACATAATAAACTCATGTAGCCAGTTAACATTATATTTCCTGCACCCTGGCTTGATATAACAAGTTAGTGTTTTTACAAAAATAAAACTGATTTCAAAATTACTTAATAAAGGTAAATCATTAACCCACAGTAATTTTATTAGTTTTATTATTTTTAGGTTGTAATATTTTAGGTTTCGGTGATTTTGTCCGTTAAACCTAAAAAATAAAATGCCTGATCCTTTCATGAAAGTCATAGCTAATAAGTAGCCTTCCATTACATATTTTGTCCTTACATACCACATAGACCGTTTCAGAAACTTTTAGCGTTGTCCACGCATAGTGTAACAATGATCTTAATATAATTCAACCGGAAAGCGGATAAGATTTTAAGATCAAAGAAAGGTTTTCGGTATTCCTTGATTAAGACAATCCAATTTTCTAAACTGGAGTACTTTAACATTAGGTAGATACTTAAATATCTTCGAATTTAAATGTCTTCGGCAAAAATTCAAGGCAATACCAACCCGAGATCAAAGCGATAGCGGCACTTCAACTTTTTTGTGGAACCGATACCTACTCTTCATTTCCTTTTTAATACGGATTCAATATACAGATAAGGACATCAGATTTTTTTAAAGAAATCAATCTAGGTATTATTGGGCATGTTTATTTAGTATTCGTTGTAAGCCTTCAAGCCAAGGGATATGAATAGTTAAGACCGCTCAGCATAACGAGTGGGCAGCGATCGAGATTGCACCAAAGACAATGCCTTCACGGTGGTGGCTTGAAGGGGAGCCATTTGTATTCGTAATGGTATATCGAATTTCGTATTTGTTCATGGGGTCGTTAGCAGCACCTTCGCGCTTGTTTATAAAGAAAACAAAACCCTTTTTCCGCCGTGAGTCTCAAGTGCTGCGTCAAAACTCTGTAACCTTAACCCATCGCCTTGCAAATTATTCGTAGATGCAATACGAATAACAAACAATCCCTATAAAATTTTAAAATCTATATTTATAAATGAATTATTACTAGTGATTACCATAGGGCTAATAAATTATACATGTAGCAGTAGGTTATTAAATTAACTTTACATAAAACAACATTCATATGAATCATATATTATTCTCTAAAACGTTTCAATTTATGTAGTTTAGGCATATTTATCTTGCAGGTCTCATGAACACAATCATTTTACAAATATAAATACTTTTCTGAATTATACTATTTATTATTAATTCAATTGTTTCGTTTTAAATTCAAAGTTCTAAAAGTAAGATCTAATTTATCTATAGACAGCATAAAACGAAGTTGATTCCCGTTCTTTTTCTTTTTACCCGAATAGATTCTTCTTTTGATGATATGGCAATCAGCCGGATCAGCTATTTCTGCCAATGTCAAGTATTTCAAGTCTTCAATTCTAAGTCTTCGAGTCTTTAAGTCTTCGCCGTGATGGAATTAATGATAAAAAAATATAAAAAACGGGGATGACATGAAATGGGGACCGTCTTTCGCAAAAACCTACCCGAATAGATTTTAATGCGGTGATTCAAAATAAAGGCTTGTTATATTTTTTTTTTTGTCATAAAGAAACTCCGTGAATTTAATAAATGTGTAATGTGTGTAATAAAGCGGGTACGGGTTGCTAGATTTATTTATATAGAAATATAATTAGGTTTTGTTGATGAAGGATTTTTTGGTATTGATGATTATTTGTCGACGTAAATATCTTCAAAATAATATTTTTCAGCTATACGGTTTGTGACTTGACACTACTAGTTTAAAGTTGCCGTTAATCTTGATGGAAACACTGTAAGTAACACACCTACATGCTTACGTAGTAGGTACGAGGAACGCATGTTTATAAGTTTTTACGTTGTACTTAGATCGATGGACAGATATGGCATATCTCAAAACCGATGGAGCGTGAACAAAGTCACGCGTCAAGGATTTCGGCATGCGCTTCGAATCATCTAGGACTCAGTTAAGAGCTTAAAAGCCTCGACAAGTCATACAGCTCTGCATACTGCTTATTTGTCCACACAGACCCATTGATTATTTTCCATAACTTGTTATTGCAATCATAATTGCTAATATATACCCAAAAGGGTTAACCTACTTTACAGCTGCTAAATCTACTTTGATTTAATAGCTGAGGGTAACTTAAACAAGATGCGTTACCAAGAAACTGTTGTGTGTATTTGATTATAAACTTAAGTAAATATTTTAACCTGAGAAGGGTTTTTTTTTTATTTTAAAGGCTAAAGGGTATGTTGACAAAATTGACACAACGTGGACATCACAAGCTGTGCATATGCGGTGTCAAGATCACATCGCCGTAGAGTCGCACCGCCGCGGGTGACACGCGCACCCTGCTAGCTCACTCCGCGCCGCCCTCACCCCCGCAATCGTCCTCCTGTTACCCTCAACCCTCGCACCACGCATGCTCCAATTATAATCTGTTTAGGGATGTCCATTGTCGATTAAGATTTTTTATCATGTAAATTATAGAAAATCATAATAGACATAAACATGATAGCGTATTGTTACACGAACTGTAAATGGGGTCATTTAGAAGATTTAAGTAAAAACTAAAGTTTTATATTAGATTTGAAACTTAAAAAGTGGTCATATGTCTTTTAAGTGAAAAAACCGAGCTTTCAAATGTTTAACATAGTGAGTGTATGGGTTAAGCAAAATATTCAGTCGTTGTGGCTAACTCGATAGCTCGATGTAAGATAGGGCAGCATTATCCGTCGGGTATGAATGCGCGCGCAACAACGTCGCGCGGAGGGCATCAAATCGCCTGCGGAGGGCGACCGTGCCGCGCGTATTTCGTTGTCTCCCGCGCGATCACTCGCCACAACACCTCCGACGTCGGCGAGAGGTGCGTTCCGTGCTACATAGATGCGCGGTCACTGACCGATACTGGCTTATAACACAACATTGCGCGGTTGACCTCTGTCCCGTGTGCGTTCCGTGATCAAACCAAATAGCCTAGTGCCTACCGAGCCCGCCCGCTCTCATACACCACATGCACCAGCAGGTAGCCTGAGGCCAACCCTCAGTAGCGTGATACCCGACAATCTCCGTAAGCGGCGCTGTAGGACGAACCGCTCACTCTGTGTCCAACTTTAAATTGTTTTTTTATTGTTTTTTGGTGTTTAAATATTTTTGAATGTGTTTTATCATTACTGAATTGTTGGGATTCCGATGTACTAAGTGGGTCGTTTAAGTGACTTTGTAAGGGTGCTGTTTGTCGACAGGGTGTGAGTTATTGATGAACTGTCTTCTGTAACCCGTATTTATTTACATATTATTATATTTATATGCGATTATTGCGCTGATTTTAATTTGTAACAATATCAGTTTAGTTTTATGGTTAGTTAGGCGCTAGATGTGGCGGAAAATTTCATAGAAACTAAAGATAATACGGTTCATAAAGTACTTAAGTATAATTTATTATTATAGGAGATTATTGTTACTGAGTTAAAATGATTTGCAGTATTAAGGGTAGCTACAATATGCTTGCCTACTGATAGACTCCAAAATGCTATTGTTAAAACAATTTCATATACATAGTTAAGACAAATACAATATAATCCACACAATGGTCGTATTTTACGACCTGCAAGCACGTAAAGACAAATCTCTTACGCACAAATTATTGTAACGAAAATAACAGGAATAAATTGCGTTTACTTGCACAGTTCCATTGTTTTTTTTTATTGTTTATAATTATTTCAAGTTGTTTAAATGGATGTGTTTTGAAATTATTTAAAATTTACACTTAATTAAAAGAACTAAACGTGAACCGATGCGAACAAGGTCATTATATCGTAACATTTCCTTTCAAGAAACAAAATTAATTTATCTTTTCGTATAAAATCTTCAATTTCTACCTCCTATAACATCCCACAAATTTAATTCTAACTATAATGTCTAGAAGATTCAATAAGAAGAAAGTGTAATTTCATTCA
Source organism: Hyphantria cunea (assembly GCA_003709505.1). NCBI lineage: Eukaryota > Metazoa > Arthropoda > Insecta > Lepidoptera > Erebidae > Hyphantria > Hyphantria cunea. The sequence continues at coordinate 1,558,140 of PKRV01000430.1, read as the reverse complement.
AAACCAGTCTTCAAAATTAAATTCTAACTCTGTCTATTTAAAAAATCAATCAATATTGTGATGTTTTATATTAAATAATCAAAAATTTGGATAAATTTTTATATGTTTATTACTTTATATGCCCTGGTGTCATACATCTTGCCTGGAAGACGGACGATAGTATCTTTCAACGCTTGCAACACGAGGTTTGTTGAGCGTATTCCTATCATTCTATTTTATGCAGCTTTTATAAAACTATTTATCAATGAAATTGTCTGTGTAGCTATTCTTAAATGTTTTTTAAGCGATTGAAGAATTCTTTGTTCGTGCAGGTTGGTGTTGTTTGAATTTTAAAACATTTCAGAGGTACAAACATTTTAAGCTGGGTCACAATCTTTTTGCATGACAGGAACGAACGTGCTTGTTACCATTATTAGCCCTTTTTTTAAATAAAAAAATACTCTAATACTGCTTAAAATAACGAGTATTCTTCTTCGGATATTTCATACGGCCTTTATCAGTACCTGACTATAGAATTTTAATGCATCGTTTGTCAGTTTCCACAATTTATCATGATATTATTTTGCAAACAGTATATTATATTATAAAAATACTGTATTGAATAGTTACCGTATCTAACAATCTACTATTTATCGGCTTTTAATATTAAAAATACTAGTTTTTATTGAACAATATGTATCGAATCTGATAATAATCGTAAAGAAGATGTAATATCAATGAATTCCTTATAGTTAAAGCATAGGTTTGTCTAGGTATATGAAAAGCTGGTTTGCTATATGAAGCAATAAAAATTATTAAAATCATTTTACATAATTGCCTGATTTTTTTAACCTGACAAATATGATCCACTTGTTGGAGGGAAGGCTATGTAAAGAATATTTTCACCCTTATCATATTATACTCATATTATTCTCTAACTATTTATATACAAGTAATATTAAGTTTGTGTAGAAACTTTCTAAAGACAGTTGAAAGTGCAACGTACCAAGACAGGTGCTTGCATACTTACACCTGTATTGCTATTACTTATTAAAATTATTCGGCTGTCCATTAAACTAAAAAGCTCTACGAATTCCTTACCTTAAAATTATAAACATTTATTTGCAAGTCAACACATAAATCAAGTTACTGGTTACATGTAATTAACTTAATTCATTTATTTTTTTAATCTACTATACTTAATGATTAGTTGGTTGATTATAGAAAATTGAAAAACCACAAAAAAAAAAAAAAATGTAAATAATATTTTTTTTTCATTTTTTATATATATTTATATACCAATACACTAATGTTATAAATTCGAAGCTCTGTATCTGTTTATCTGTGTCTCTGTTACTTTTTAATAACTAAACTGCTGCACCGATTTGGCATGGAAATACTCCTCCTTGATGAAGGACACAGGCTACTCTTTACCGAAAACCGCCCTACTCGCAGACGGAGTCGCAGGCTAAAGCGAATAGGTTTTAAAACTATAAAACAGAAAAAAGTTAGCAATTAAAAAATATGTGAAGTAAAGAAATCAATTAAAAATATTTGACCCTAATTTTACTCCTGTCATAAAAGTACCTTAACAGAAAGGGGTAGTATGTTTATAGAAGACAGCTTTTAAACAGGTGTAGGTCGTTATAAATATTCGTTAACTTGATTTAAGACGTTTCTATACATTTTAAATAAATTAACTTGACCTACAATTTTAATTACCAACTGTTATTCATAAGCACATGGTTTGCCAACAAGAATTTAATGCAATAATCTCTTTTTTTCATCTGTTATCCTATGCTTTCGTATTCAATGTAATTGATATGTCCCAAATTTTTATAATTTAATTAATTTCAAAATGCTATAATACCTGTCTGGTTGACGATGAAAGGCCCCCTGTAATAAAGCTTCTCTACTCAATTACTCTTGACTTGACATCTTGACTTGATATAAGAGTTATACAGACCAATTCTTGGTGGGAAAACATGCGATTATTTTCAGTTAAATCACCATATATAATTACAGCCTAACTATAATAGCCTTATATAACTGTATCACAACACGACAAGTATTCAAGTACATTCATTCGACGCACGAGGAGAGTCTCACGGTTCCTATTTACGATGTGGAACCATATGCAAGAACCAACAAGCGGTATAGGTATTAACGGCAACTTGAACTCCGGACATCAATTAGGTTCGACTTGTTCTCGCAATTATGTGCTCAAACTAAATTGCTGGAAGATTCGTCGGATGTTAATGGGTCTACTTTGCCTTAGTCTAGTTGCCTCGACACATGGTTAAGATTTCACGTCGAGTTCGCGTTCACACGCTAACCTGAACCGTCTGGTATTCACTCAAAGTCGATCAAACAGTTTGAATAACGTCTCAATTCAATTACTTTTTTATTATTTATCTCAACTCGATTAACATTCTTATATTTTTAAATACTTTTAGGTAATAAATTTGTATATAATTTGAAAGTTATCTTCCTCACGTCTTCAAAGAATCAATCACAAATTCGTGAAATCATCGTTAATTTCACGTACAGTTTTGAGCACTTGGCCACACATAGGGTGGCGTAGCAGCCTAATATCCTCTACTAATGCCGTTCTGGCCCGACAAGAGGACAATTTCCGGGTGCGCTCCTACTTTCCCGCCATTACGCCGAAGAAACAATTCCATAACCATTAGGATCATTAATGATTCTAAAGGAATCATTAATTTACCTTGCCCTCATTGATTTCATGTCTTATCTATTAATAGACCCACCCTCTCCCCATCCCTCAAAGGCCGGCATCGTACTTGTAACGCCTCTTTAGTTACGGGTATCCATGGGCGGCGGTAATCGCTTACCATCGGGCGACACATCTGCTCGTTTGCCTCCTATTATGTAAAAATAATAATAATAACACATTCTTCACCGGTTCGTGTTTAGAGTAATCGATAAATCTACATTTTTGCTTAATTTAGTAGAGTTAAAAATTTTACTTTACTTTTAATGGAAAGTCCAACGATGTGTTGAGACTTTTCATTGAGTAAGTCGGTTACTATTCAAGTGTTGGTGTATAGTGAAAAAAAAAATACAGCTTACAGCGCTTTGTTTTTACTCAATGTCTGCGAGTGACAAGTGTTCGTGCTGACAGATGCACATCTAAAGACAATTTACCCAGTAAAAACTTGTAGAAAGGCATGGAAGTTAGTGAAATTTATTTGTTGACGGTATTTCACGAAGCCCGCGTTCATTTTAAATGATAGATTCCACTAAAACTATTGCAGCAAACAACTTAAATCAACCAACGTCCGCTTCAATCACCATTTAGCAAGTCAAAGACCGTTTGATCTTTACATAAAATTTAGTAAATCCTAATAAAAATCTATCTTGGTTAGTGGTGTATTATAAAAACGTTATAATACACCACTAACCAAGATAGATTTTTATCAGGATCTAAAAATTACATCAAAATCTTCGCGATAGAATGTATACAGATAAATAAAATTGGAGTGTCTGTTTGTAATATTAAAATAATCGCTTTCACTAAATACGTATGCACCAATTTTATCAATATTGTCTGTATGTTTGTCCGTCTGCTTGTTTGTTCCGTCTAATCTCTGGAACGGCTAAATCGATTTTAACTGGACTTTCACTGGCTGATAGCTAATAATATAAGGAGTAACTTAGGCTACTCGCGTTAGGTTACTCGCGTTGTTGTTGTACCGCGGGTAACACCGCAGGACTCGGCTAGTTCTAAATAAATTCTAAAATACGTTTTTTTTAATGCAATCAAAGTAATTTATTTTTTAATTCAATAAAAACGTGTAAACAACAAAAATAATAACTATTTAGTAAATAAGTCGCTTCGCACTCAAACATGTATTCCTCCCACAATAATTACATCAAGTAACGTGTGCAGCAAATCATACACTACTAAATGAGGCATAAAATGTTAGAGCTGAGGCTTGGGAACGAGACGGGCGTGCGTAATTACCCGACGAGAATGTGGCCAAGTCCTGCGGCCGGGACAGCCTCCAACCACGTCGCTAAACTAGGAATAAAGTGCTCAGTGCGGTACCCTTAACTCGTTAATTACACTCGAGTACTTAATATTACGTACCTAACCATTTTAAATTTTACAACTTCAAATAATTGCTATTGTTAAAGTTATCAAATGCACTTAAAACAATATTTTAATGAGTGCTTCCTGCAAAGGAAAACTATGTATGTTGAAGCACCTTCTCGTTTCCTCGGGGCATGTATTAAACGGACAGGAATCGTTTCCCACAGCCCGCTCTCGGCTCGTCACGGAATCAATATCGTCTTTTATCTTATGAAACGTGCTCCACATACACACACTTTTGTACCTCCTGCACGCACACCGGAGTGTGCCTAGGGTTGCTAACGAATAAAACAAAACGTACAAATAGAAGGTAGATAGCGATAATTAATCCAAATTTCTTCGTCCTCGCACGTGTTTGTTCGCACGCTCTCTATAACTCGGGAGATTTAATTAAATCTCGCTCTCGAGTGCATGATATTAGTTTCTCTTTTGATTAAAATTTACTACGATATCGTACTTTGTAGCCAAGAAAAGTTAAAATATGGTGCAGCTATTTGGGCCACTGCAAAAAAGTAATAACAATTAGTAATAAGTGTGCTCACATAACATGTCTTAGAAAAATAGTCAAAATTATTTAATAATCTGATGATTTGACAGGTCTTTAAAACAAAATATAAAGATTTTCTACTAAAATCAGGACACTCGTAGTTATTTCATTGACATTTGTCCCTGCCACATGGAACTTCAAACTTTTACGCCAATTAAAATAGCTGAGTAACTTTTTGTAGCTACGCGGCTGACGGATGCCGAAATTTATTTGGGGCAGCCTGTGAAGATTAATACAGTTCAAACGAACGAGGCGCCTTGTTAATGTTAGTGTAAATATACTGAATAAAACGTGTTTATTAGACTAAAACTGCTCTGTTCAAGTATGCTATACAGACTACAGTATTCGAAATACAAATTTGTGCAGTTCCTATCCAACATTGTTTTTACGCTACTGTTACAAGAACGGTCCAAAAAAACCAATATCCATATATCCATTCCATGATTTGTTCGTGTTGAAATTGAAGTGAATTATACTGCTTATCTTTTAGATGGGTTTATATTTTCGCGCGCTGCCATACGTTACAAACAAGTTCAAATACAAGAACAGGCTCCGCCATATATCAACCCGGTCAGAAATATATCAGTCAGCGTCTAGGGCATGGGAAAATGATCGGCTGAGATGCGGCCTCCTTCCTACTTGCCACATATACAACAACTGCTATTTTACAAGCAAGCTTTTACATGGACGTCCGGAATTCAAACGTCTTGAGAAATTCACCGAGCAATAATACGTTGTATAGCTATAGTTTACAGCAAAGTTCATCCTTGAACTAGATTCACATTCATTAAGTAAGATGCAAGATCCCTATATTAATACATCTGTAGTTTATTACATTCGTGTTGAATAGCTAGTTTTGTATGATGTAATTGTTAACTAACTTTTTTATCTTAAGACTATCTTTATTTTTAATGAAAGACAAAATCAGATTAAAACAATGTGTTTAATTTTACAGTACGTGGGTAAAGTAAAAATGAAATGAAGTGTCAGTTACTATCAAAAACTTCACTTATAAGTCAGAATATTGTTAGGAATCAAATAACATATAATTAAAAGTACTTATTTTATTTAAATCAATTTAACAAGTCATAACGAATCCCCTTCACGGACCGTCAATAGGCTCCAGAAACTAAAAACAAAATTTAGTGACTGAGCCGGGCTCGCATTCCATAATGTTTGTCAGAATACACTTAACTCGGTCAGGAGGCGCTTAAATCAATTTACCATACAAGATGTCGGAGACACTTCGGCAACCAGCAACGAAGATGTTTACCCCACATGTACGTATGTAAATCTTGCGTACGTTGCTACTTCAAAAAGCCGTATGGAAAACTCTAAGCCTCTTTTATATTCTTATTCCTTATCCTTGCGGGATAATTCGGGCCTATAGGACAGGTTTTTACATAATTTTACCGCATCCCTTTCTATTTGCAATACGTTTTTGTGAAGCGACATTTTTCGGGATTTTTTATTAGTCACACGGCAACGCGTCGCTAAATTAGAAAACATTCAATAAATCACAGCAGCGTAATTCAATTTTGAGGATCGTAAATAAAATTTTGTACAAAGGGTATGTAGCGAGTTTTAAAAACAAACATTTTAGAGAACAAAAGGGGTAAACGAGTATACGCCTTGCGTATTTGTCGCGAACAATATTTGTAAGGGTAATTGTTGGGATGCAAAGTGCTGAGATCCAACCACTCTCGGCAGTTGACACGGGAAGGTCTTTGTACTAACTATGCTATTGGTCACTACGTACTGTTGCGTACTTGTTACTACAATTCATATGCATGAATGTAGACAGAATATTCTATTGAGCTTTTATTTGCTGCTCGTTAGTTTGAAGTGATTTATAATGCATTTATAGCATTAATGTTACAGTTATCATGATTCCTTTTCGTATATCGGGATCGTAAATTAAAATTTATTATGTTGCCTTGTATTATGTTTATTATATATATGATCCAAGAAGTACCTACCGAATAGTTTTCATATTAATCGTTTTAATTTATTACGTTATATTTTGTCTTAAACAGTGATTTACTTAACATAGAATTCATTAAAATAAAATGTGTGTTCATGTATGTTTCAAAAGCACGTATAGCTATCGCATTTCTTATGGTTGCGGCAAATCCGAACCATTCATTTATATGTATATAAAAGAAAGGTGACTAACTGACTAAGATACCCAGAAATCAGCCCAAACCGCTTAACCTAGAAGCCTAAAATTTTGCATGTAGGTTCTATACATAACGTAAAAGAGCACTAAGAAAGATTTTTTTTTAATGTCACCCCTAAGTGAGTTAAATAGGGGATGAAAATATCTACTTCTGCACCAGCGAAGCCGCGGGCAAAAGCTAGTCAATTATAAAATACATATTTTTATAAAAATGTACCATATTTCAGATCTACAAAATCACCTATATAATCACACTAAACTTTGTAAGAAATTCTAAATATAAACTGTGAAAACATTGTTATATAATTGGTAAATAGCATAAACCTAGCTCAATTCCAAAGTAGGAGTAAAAATTTATTCAATGTTCTTTGGAGTTTAAAATTAATTTTCTTCAATCTGACCTTGTTCGTTATTTTGAATTACTAAGTCTAGTTGGTGTGCATAATATAATTTATTTATGATTACATTATTTATTCATAAATTTTAAGTATATTTTTAAGTATGCATTAACAATACATTTTCAAAAGTATATTGTTACAAGACTTCTTCTACTGAACAAATATAAAAAAACAGTGAATACAAAGCGGAATTTTATTTGAATGCGTTCATTTTGACCATCCAGTAGGTAGTAACCCCTAACACTGCTTAAAGGTTTGAACAATTCGTGTTCTTCCAGTTCGCCTTTGAACTACCTATAAGAACTTAAACCCGATTTAGATTATATACGAAGATTATCTTGGTATAATATTTTTCACCGTTCAGCCTCTATGTCATGAAAAATATTAAAAAGTAAACACTCATATCAAACTCTATTTGCTATTAAAACGATCATTATATCTAAAAACACTCAAACACATACATATAGAACATAAACAAAAGATCAATCGGTATAAACGGAGTGTTATTTTCAGTAATTTAGTCGAACGGTTCCCGTGGCCGAGTCGACCCTCATCCACTCGATAATCGTATCGATTAGATACTTTCTCGTTTCTCGGCTCTACTTCGATTACCTTGCATTCTTTTTACTTGACCTAATGCCATCATTAACCTTTCTCACTTAACTTCTCCACGGAGCGAAGTCTTTCCTACTTAAATATATTTATGTGAGCATAACGCGGAACGTTACGAAGTCTCACGTGTTTATTACACAAAAAACCAAACCATATGTGACTAATTTGTGCAGAATAAAAACTATAAATCTACTAAATATAATCTCTGCAAAAGTTGTACAATACGACGCGGCTTGTCTCAAACGGCACCCTCGTTTTGTGTCGATCAGATGTTATTCACACTTTACACAATATTTTTGAGACACAATAGAAAATTTAACCGCATGCCGGTGTATTGAACAAGCGCAAGCTGTCGTCCTGTTGCGTCAGGTCTGTTACAGTCTCTCATCTCGCGTATGCCTCGGATTTTTTGTGTCTAATAACTCGGCGAGCTTGACGGCAGTACCTCGTCTCGGGCGCAAAAAATGACAAAAGCTCTAGCAAGCTCGTCGAGGATCGGGGCGGGCTGGCAGGCACACGGTAGATGCAACGGTCGTCAGTCGCCCGCGCACACTCGCAGGGCTACGTATACTCGTGACTGCGCGAGCAACAACGCAACTATTTATTCATATCGTAATTTTTATTAAAGGTTTAGAAAGCAACAAATAAGACAAGTGTTTTTTGAAAAATGTTGACAGTAAACTTTATGTGAATTTTTCTTTAGTTTTTATCATGATGAACTTTTATACGATAGTGTTACAATGTAAGTGATAAGACTGCAGTGAAATGTCAACATTGGAGGTTAGTCAATAGTGAAGTGGACTTGGTATAGAGGAGCAGGATGACGATGAGATCGTTGAAGTATAGTGAGAGGGAGGAGATGATGGAGGGCTTCAGTCCAGTACCTCCACCCCTCCCTCGCAGGCAACCAGTGAGAAACATCTATGCCGAACCCTTCGTAGACCCTAGGTAAGTTAAATCACTAACTCAGATACTCATCGACGACTATATGTAAGTATATATCTACATAATCCACAAAATAATCACAAATTAAATTAATAATAACACACATATGAACCTACATATACACTATCACTACTTTGCACACTTATACATCCTAAAAGGTTAATGAAATCTAATAATTTATAAAGTAAAAAACTTATTGCACTTGTCAAATTAAGTGACACAAATAAGGTGTTACTTATTTAATATATATTTAAATTCTATTCTAATCTGCTATTCTTTTTTGTTTTTAAATCTATTAACATTATAGAAAGATAAGAATCACGAAGCTTCAAGATAAATATTAAACAGCAATAGCATTTCTTAAATACAGTTAAAATTCTTAACAAGAAAAGATAAAACACATTAGTGTAGTCGATGACAACGCATATAAATTACTTAAGCTTTTGATAAAGCCGACATGCTACAAGCGGTTTATAATCGTTTCAAAAACATGCCCATTGTGATAAATTATAAATTATTTTACGAACCTTTTAGAGTCAACGCAATCTAGTAACAATTAGATATTTCGTATATCGACAAGTTTATATACATAAAAAGATAAGGAAATATTAAGAACAATGTAAACCATATAAGAAAATGTTCAATTCAATTGAGATCGTAGGTATCTGAATTAGTTGATGGCACTTGTTTACCTTCCCGACCCCAACCCCGAGTAGAGCGGGCCCCTATGTTCACAGCCCCAGTTCAAAGTAATAATAAAGAGCCTGAAGCCAGAAAACATCTATTTCATATAGCACACGACTACATAAACATGGGCTGCCCTGAACCCTACAAACCTCCAAAGACCACAGAACATTATTAAAGTAAGGCACTATACAAAACTAATTCTGCGTCTCTTATTCGGGTTGTCCTTTGGGGTTTTCGATCGGAGTTCTCACAATAAGAAATTCTCATTCCAAAATATTGTTAAGTATTTTAGTTTTCCGCGAGTATAGAATATCGTACGAAAAAGCATGCATAACGTATATCAGCTGATAATATCAAATCGTGTGGAATCGTAAAGGATGGACGATGGAGTATGTTGAATCGCAAATCATATTTTTATACTTGGCACACGTTTGGATGTGCCGCTCTGGGCAGCGAAGATAGCGCAGTTATTGCCATCTGCGACACCCCAACAACTGTAGCTTTATTTCAACAGATTGAAGATTACCCTTCAATCTGTTGAAATATCATCAATATCAATATCACATAGTATGTTTATATTCACCACAGTGTCCATACCTAAACTTTCTAACAGTAATTACACTATACAGTAAAATGAACACTCCATTTTCATATTCATATAACTACATATTAAAACACACCTTTTAATAAGGTTCTTTGGTGCAGTTTTTATTTAGTAAATCTCATTTGCACCTGTATACCGAGCAATAATTCATAAGTAATTCCATCTCACTTAATTGATTTAGTAAAGAGGTCGAAAACGGATTTTATAATTGAGTAGTTTAATGATAACAATTTGACATGCTAGAGCGATGATAGATAACGGAAACATTATTTGACGGCGTACTAACGGTGAGTAAAGAATGTAATTTCCTTTACAATGTGTTAACAAGGGCCGAACAACGAGGCAAACTATATGACGCTTAAGTGCACGCAACAATGGTGGATAGATATCATCATGGGGCGCCCTTCATGCTCAGATGCGTCTGCCACGCTCCCAGAAGGAAATTGATGGTTTAAGGTAACCTTTGTGTCACGTTGTTTACTCAAGGCTATATACACTATCCAAATGAAAAGACCTTGTGAAAATTAGGGATCAAATTATGCGAGTGTTAATAAAAAACATACTTTGAATTCGATCTATTTTTTAACTATTCAAGAAAACACAATAAAGTGTCATTTTGGAAAATATTTGAGTAAGAGGGAGTTTGTTATTTCGTGAGATCTTAATGTTGTCTTCTTTGTCTTAACACGTATTCAAAATTTTAACTTTATCATCCCCTTTTTATAAGTTAAACGTGAAAACTGACTTTATAAACAGTTTAAACTCAAACCAAATTCGTTGACAAAATCCATCGCAAAATTACTTAAAAGCATCGAAGTTTCGTAATTAGCGTCGGTATGTAAACATGCGCAAATGCGTCATATGTCTGGAAAGACACGATCGCCAAACTGCGGGGAGTTAGGAACTGGCGGCAAATATTTGGGCATATATGGAGCCGGAAAGTTCAGCCGAGCAAGAAATGATTTCCATACGACCCGGACAAGGCAAACACAGTTCACCCATCAAACTCCAACACAAACTTGCAACTTAGTTAATAGCGTTTAGACGATCGCAAACGGTTCCACACCGACCGAATTCACATTCGCTTTGTGCATCAAGATAATTGGCTTCTGTTGTTAGCTGCACTGGTTGCAGATCTTATGATTTTATATCAATTTATTCAGATTTATTTGTACATTATAGAGCTGCTCAATTACGATTAAATTACATTTCATTGAATGTTAAGAATTTTGTTACAAGAACCGTATCAAAGGTCTCAACATACGCTCAAAAAGATATTGTCATTGATCACCCTTCACAGTAAATCAACGTTATTTAAACCACACGATATAGAGCATCAAATATCCTGCACTCAATAACAACAACGGACATTCGGGAGCATCAATACTTGACTTAACAAGACTTCGACTAAAATGGAAACCAACACCCACTCGTATTACATATTTTGATTTTAAAGTCAAAATCTATTAGAAAACTAATGTCATTATTTTTTTACTACCTTATAATCGTATAAAAAGACTGCTTTGTGATTACAGATTTAAATCTGGCCTTTGAACTACGGTACAGAACCTTTCTCCGATGTGCCTCTAACTCCAATTAGGCATGTTCGTGATCGATTGTTGGCTACAACTAATGCAGCGGCTTATTAATAGTTTATATAATTAGAGGAAACGCCCCATCAACCTCGCACCGCGTGTCCTCTTAAGCTATGAAAGGGGCACTGATGCACTGTGCGGTGTTCGTTCGCTTCAAACCAATCGCACTCGTCGCAGGAAGTTCAATTATCTTCCTTTAACTTTAGTGCACAATGTCTACACAATCATTTCATTAAACTGAATCTTTGTGATTCAATCGCTCGTAATTGGCATGATCAAACGGGCCAATTACTGTGTTGCACTAGGTGTATGTGCAACATCTCTAATTATACAACAACATAATCTAACTCTATAGAACTTTGCATGCAAATTAGTAATCGCCAAATATTCTTCATAAGTCTAAAATTTCAAGGTTTTTTTTAAAGTTACAAATTAAATTAACTCAATGCTGTTTTGCACTGAAAACCAACCTTAAATCGAAAAATTGAGGAATATATTTATAACAATGAAAATACGAATGGATGTGAAACACCTGCACTGTGTAAACAAAGTGATGAAATAATGGAATCATAATATTGTCTTTCGATCCAACTGTTTCGTGTCAAGAATTTGTATGTAGAGCACATCAAAGCTTATCACGAATGTATGACGGTGTGTCTCCAACGAAGGATAATCCAGGATTGTCCGCGACGATACCACTGTCACAAAGTTGGACATAAATCTTTCATGGTGATGTCGATCGACAGCCACGACGTTCCTTAGTTTCTAACACACACAATATAATCTCATGCTGTCACCGACTATCCCTAATACTTATAACGTTTGTAAATAAAACACTTTTCGTTTGAATAATACACTCGTCGAGGTGAGGCACCGAACACAATGGCGAGACAGTAATAGTTTCCGTTTTGAATAAGAGATGCCTATTGTCTCTTTTCAATATTGATTGAGTTCATCTCTTACGTTACTTCAAATACCAGGTTCGGAAATTGTTTTCCGGTGAAATTATGGTCGAGTTAATTTTTATGTCTTTATGTTTACCATCAGATGCATTATGAATCGTAATAAGTATATACCTAAGAACAATATGAATTTTAGTGTGAGCAGGTACTTCTCGGAATGCACTTATATTATATTCTAGAGGTTCATTGAACGCGTTAATGAAGTTCTATTAATAGCTTCGGAATATTTCATCATCTCGAGAGACAGCACATATCGGTGCGTGACAGTGACATCGGCGTATCGCTAGAATCATCGCCTACGATGCCAGATATTTCAGAAGCACCAGCAACGGACGCTTATCGAAATAGGATATTTCAGCCAAACCCGTTTTAAAAACAAATAAGCTGGCTGTCCCGTCCGAATAAATACAAACCGCGCTTTGACAGTCCTTCCTATAAATAACCGTAATGAATAGGCGGCTGGCGTTCCCGCAGTAACATGTATGTAATGTTGACGTTTCCTTACCACGATTTATATCTTTACTTATTTGAATATTTTATAATTGGGAAGGATATTTTACTTTATTCGAATTAAATAACTGTAGCGAGAAAAATATTATAGAAAGGTCAAAGGTACATACGTAAAGCTACAAACCTGTCACAGTGTAAGAGGTGCGCCACATAGCTAACTGTACAAGACATTATGATTATACGAGAACACCGAAACCTTATACTGCTGTGTGTAACTAATTATCGTAAATGTTCCTTTATAACAAAATTAATTACAATATCAACCGCTAGTTGGAAAACGGTAGATATGGATCTCCATATCTACTGTTTGTGTCTGAATGATGTCAAGTAAAAAGACTTGGCTTTTATGTTAAAAAAATGTTTTGTACCCTAACTAAACTCCTTTATTTCTTTCAAAATAAACAGAAAATACTTGAATGTATACCAAACAAAAATAAAGCTTGAGTACCAAGACGCAGTGTAGAAAATTTCGTTTATTTCATTATTATTGTGCTTGACGTTTATGAACTTCCAGAAGAAAGTCCTATAAATACTAAGGTAACATTTTTTAATATCAAAGTATAACAATAGTAGCTTGAAGTAAAAATAAAAAAGGAAGAGGCTTTGTAAAGAACCTAATTAACTAAACTAAACCTTAATTAAGATGATCATTAAACAGGGTATGCTGTGAATATTTTTATTTATTTATTTATTATTATTATTTTTTATGCGTTTTTTACTTATGTATTTTGGTATATATGTGTATTAGTATATATAAGTATTCGTTACATGGGTATGTGTGTATATGTGTATGTGTATGTGGGTATATATATACATATTATTGTCGATCTATCGATATACATATTATTATGTTCTTTGTATATGTGTGGAAGTATATATATATATATATATATATATATATATATATATATATATATATATATATATATATATATATATATATATATATATATATATATATATGTATATATATGTATGTGGTTCGTTATATTCATTAGCAAATAATTAATTCAAAACTCATTGCACCGACAACAACCACAGTCTCTCCTATACATTTCGATCCATCCTAAGGTTGCCTGGAAGAGATTGCTTTTGGCAATAAGGCCGCCCTTTGTACACTCCGTCTCACATTTTATGTACTTTCTTCTAACTGTAATATTATATTGTGCAAATAAAGAGTTTTCTATCTATCTATCTATCTAATATTTGAAAATATTATTTAAACACAACATTAAAATTTGATTAATTTCTGTGTTTAAATTGGTTAAGAAGCCATTCATCTCAAATAAATTTGAAATTGACAACACAAATGGAAATGTATCTTAATATTCTTTATATAAAAACACGAGTGCTTACACCACAAAACTTCTAATTGGTCCGTACGTATTGGAATTGTGACATTTTGTCTACATATGGAGTTGTCCGAGGCGAGTTTTTGAATCAAGTGAACATATTTGGTGAGAGCGACCAAATAACAGACCACACAGGGTGGCTCCATTTGTCGAGCTCCTTTATTCCCTAAAAGATAACAAACGTGCTCGCTGCTCTCAGCTGCACTTATCTAAACACTTAACTCAAGCCATACACAAACAAAGCTGCACCGTAACTCACTTTTTACCACGAAACGTCTTTTTTTACCCTTTAGGCCATCGCGGCATTGCATGCTTTGCGTGTCGAGTGCCTTTGTTTGTGTTCGGAAATTCATGTATTTTACCGCAACATACAAGGAAGATACGTTAAGAAATGCCCTTTCTGTTTAATTTATGACGTGACGTGTCACCGTAACTGCGACTATAGAATGACCATTTTACTGTCAACAGAACTTTGACATATTTGTATAATAGCTTTACTTATCAGCTATTAACAAATATAACTTACAGTTAAACTTTAAAATTTTAAAGCTCTTAAGGCAAGCTCTTAAAAAAGATTGAAGAAGAAATCTTTCTAATAATAGTTTTGGTCTTGTCCAAGGTACACGTCATCGGGCGTGACTAACGAATGGCTCGCCCTTCAGACCCTAAATTCTGAGTCGTAAGTATCAGTGACAAGACAGAGCGGCTGGAGCACAGCTACGAACGAAGGCTGCCGAACATTACCATAACTCTCACCGACCCATAAACGTAATTAGAGACACCAATAACACCGAACACTTGAAACACATTAATCCCTTTTGATTGGAGGTCAACGCACTTGGCTCTATATCAAACATTATATGATCCTCAGTCCTGACCTAACACGGTCCAACTTGTACGAATAAAATAATCTGATCGAGCACCGTAACGTGCACTAACACCATAGACTAATTACAGGTTAGAGGAACCTTGGCCCGTGGCTTCACTTACTGATACCAATTACATCTTTTATGTGTGCTTTCCAGTTTAAAAACTCCCGAATATGATGGCTGACCAATATAAAATTTAACACTTATTTTTAAACCTATCTGATTTTTTTTTCTACCTTATGATGAAAACATTCTTCTAGCAATCTTTCTTTTGAATTAAATTGAATTTTACAAGAGACAGCAATTTCGTAAAAGAAAGCAATGTCTCTGAGTAAGTACATACTTGATCACTACTCAATTAATATTACAAAGTAGAAAGAAACCAGATATATTTACCTTATATATTTTCAATAAAAGAAATTCTCTTGTTTCAATTCATGACACGAAGATCTTAGAAGCTCCTTATTAGTTTCTAACATGTATTATGGTTACAAATTAATAACATCGGTAATATATTGATTAAACCAAGTTACTAAACGCCGGCCGATGCCTCGCTTGACATACAAAACTCGTAATCACCAACTACGTGAAAACGGTAAATACTTAATTCAAAACTTAAAACCATTAATAATCCGTGCAGAGCCATTTTAAGCTTGATAGAGATTGATTAATCTATTAGATATGACTGACACGCCGTTTAGACGTATGTACAATATGCACATCACTCATTTATTTCATTTTTTTAATATACGAGTAAAACTTATATATTAAGTGTTTTGCGTAATAATTTACAATAACTATTACTTAGAAACTATTTTTAAATGTGTATATTTAATTGCCTTTCTAAGCTATTAATGAAATCTATTTTATATTCTCAACGCTGCAGACAATTATAAATTACTTCAATCAAGCGTACCCTTGGCCTTAGTAAATATATTATATTTCTCCCCTTTAAAATTTCTGTAGTAATCGCATTAAAACATGACAAAAACCATTTATGGATCAAAGTTGTTCTACAAGTTACCTTCCTGCCGCTTCTGTAGAGTTCATAACTTGTGGGTTGCCCACGACACAACCTAAGACCATTAACTTGTATACATTATTGTAGCGGCAAATCGTTTTTCTAGTAAAGGTTATAATCATTTGAAGTTATTTAATGACCAGTATTTATATTAACCGACGAAGTTTGATTAACTTATTCTAAAATGCCCTTACAATTTATAAAAAACTATCTACTCCTGCGCAGCTTCGATGATAGACTCGTAACTTCCCGATTGCAAAAGAAGGAGGGTTATGTTTTTCGAGTGCTTGTATATTTCTTTTATGAAATATTTCATAGTAATCTGAAACATGTTTTTTGACGTGACTTAAAAAAATCGTTGTAATGAAAATGCTAATATTAATACCACATAATTGTGAAATCTAATTTTAATCGTGTTATAAAACAGTTGGGTGTCACCTACGATGCCTATAAAAAAATTGAACCGAACATGTGTGACCCCATTTGCTGCTTAAAATCCTTAGTTAACACGGAAACCAAATTTCCTAATCGATAGTACGGAATCGATTTAATAAACTTAATTTCTAATTCGAATGCATCCGTCGTATTATAACTTTGTTTAATGACAACCTGTAGACTTCTTCGGTTTCTTAAATGTCAATCTTATGTAGTGAACATTAGTGGACGTCACACCCATTAAATGTGTAAATATTCACCGCGCAGGTAAACTGTTTTGCAATTCAATAGGCCGGTGCAAGAACGAATGACCCTTATCATTCAACGTAAACTGGTCAGTACTATGGCCAGACCAACTCTTCTACCTGTAGTAATTTAAAAAAGTATCTTCATTTTCATTACAATGTTGACACATACATACAAGTATTTTAAATTGGAAAGTTACTCTGCCTGTCGGTTATGCTTTCACGGCTAAACCGATTAACTAACTTGGATAAAATTCACAGTGGGGATCCTTTGATTCTTGAGGAAGGACATAGACTACTATTTACGGCGGGAACACACACAGGCGGGCGGAGCCGCAGGTAAAGGTTACTTTAACATAATTTTTAAAATGTTTAAGTTATAAAGACTTGAAATTATTCAAGCAAAAAGCAAAAAATATAAAGTTATAACTGATTATCCCGCGAACTTTTTAAAATATCTGCACCATTTTATGAGTAAAATTACTCATATAGCAAATAATAATAAATTGCTGGTTGCATCAAATGACACGTAATAATTTTGAAATTGAAACCGAGCGTGTTAAATTGATAAAATATTGTACATAGAATCGTCCTTTAATACATTTCACGGGCTATGGGGTTTGATTATTGCCAAAAAATGCAGATGAGAGAAAATGTCAATCGAGTTTAATTCAAAGCTAGGGTCTGAGTGACTAGCTGAGCCATGGGTAATGTAGTGCAACAAATGAATCGCGCCCCTAACAAATCTGTGTGGTTTTTATACATGAGTGTTCTTTGCAAAATGAGAGCAGTTTAATATTGGTTCTATACTAGTCGCTATTGAGTCGAAAGTTGAACTAAAATGCATTTTGTCATTACGAAAGCGTGACTAATATGGTACGAAGTCTTGCCCTATCCGTTTCTGCTATCAATTATTACTTTATCTTTACCATTGTTACAACTTGTTTAATTATCGCAAAAACTTAGTATTAGTATTATATTCTGAAGAAGTCATGAACATATCCTACATTCATTCATTCATGTCCGATATCTTTATTGCAATATCCCTCAAAACAACTAAAAATAGTGTTTCTAAAATAAATGTGATCAACACGATGTTACAGTCTATAGTTTACGTCAAAATGTAATATATTTTAGCAAAAACATGTTTGCCACTTGTAATAATTAAACACAAAAGCATTTCTTATCACTTATATCTTCATAAATAATGCTATCGAAAGCTGGCACCGAACGCTTAAATCAAATTAAAGTAAATGTCCATAGCGATCGATTTGAATTCGAAGTTATTTGTTTTTCATTAGACTCAGATCGAGGAAATCCAGTAATGGATCATCATTTGTATCTTCCTCTATATAAATAATAGCGTCGAGCGACGATCCGCGTGCCTCACAGCCGCCCAACACAAATATAATTAGAGAGACATTGTGCCTCATTGTTATGCCTCCGAAAATCAACTTTTATGCTGTTATAACTAACACTTCTCTTCCATATTGTGTACTTCTCTTAATCTCTTTCAATGTATATGTATCTCAATTTTAGACTTTAAGCTGAAATCTCCAATCCAACGAACTTAAAATTAAAGCATACGGTGAAACTAATATAGACTAAAGTTCTCAACTATCCAGAAGGAAGTGTACGCTCGACAGCCTTATTTCCAAGTTGTTATATGAAATGGTACATAGTTGATGTAGCTACTATTTCAATATATTAATATAGGGGATTCAATAATGATCGTTAACCATATAAATCTCATACAAACTAAATGAAAACGAAACCTAATGAAACGTAGTATTATTAATATTTACACACATTACGACTAAATGGCTTTTATGTAATAACGGGTTTCCACTGGCTGTACCCATATCAATGTATGCCAAACAAGGAACACAATCTTTTATCAGGAAGGGTGGAATGCGATAAAAATTTTCAATCAGGCAACCGCCGAAAAATATTTACAGTGTAACCCGAGGCTACAGGCGGGAGGACAATATTGTGCAGGGATAGGCGTGAGGTGCCCGAGGCGACTCTGCGCCGACACCGGCGCGGGCCTTCCGCTTCTTTGTGCTTTCGACTGTCGAAATAATATTGAACTCAGGGTGAAATACGATCGCCCGCGGAGGGACGTCTCCTGCGAAACTGTTTTTCCATTTCACTGAACAATAGCAAGTGTTTAGTTTTTCATTTTCTTGGTTTAAAGATAGCGTAGCTCTAAAGGTAATAGTTGTTACATCTTTCAACATATAAAACCAAATTACATCAATAATCAACTTGATAGCGTACCTATATTCAGAGGCAGAGTTTTCATGAGTTAAAAACAATTTCATTCCTATTTTATATGCGTTGCGTCCATTTCAAATCACGGTCGTTAGGTAAAATCTTGCCGTTTTTTGTCCTCTTCGAGCTATTTCTTTCGGTATTTATTGCAGTACTTAATTTGCATTTCTCGGGTATTACCGTAATATCTTTGAACGACAAACTGTGTAATAAAACGTCGTGGTATTATCCGTTAGGTATGGAAATTGTAAGTCCACGTAATTCGTTGCTGTTAAACTTGGCTAATGGAAAATTGTTTATCACTATCGGGTTTCTGCGCGTGAGCACGATTATTTACGTGCGGGCCCTCGCTGTCTACCCACTGAACAGTAATTGGACTCTTACTCGATATCGCTTCCATTCATTTCTAGTGATAAACCTGACTAGGGTTGCCTAGGGCGCACTCATAGAAAACACAAAGTTTCATAAAAAAAATAGCGCAAGATGATGTATAGGATCTAATATGTCTAATTTCTTTCTACTTCTTCTTTTTGAATTTTTTTTAAATATTTTTTTAGCAATGTAATATATATTACATTACATTACATTAATAAACCTTATCGAAATAATAAGTTAAATATTTCAATCATTAGAGCCGTTAGATACACCAAATGTACTAATTATTACAATTTTCAATTGAGTAAATTTAGGCGTATATAATTACGCCTGCTGATCTCTACTTATCTAAGGCTTTTCTATTGCTAATTTAATCAAAGACCAGTAGGCCAGCTACTTAATACTTAACAAACCTTCTAAAACATATTACTAAGCATTTTTTTTTTATTTTTATTCACCTGTCGCCTAGTAGCATGCGGCTTTAAGTCCGTAACGCATAAATGTCAGTAGTTTTAAATATTTAAATAAAAGTAGTGTAATGATGAATCTCAAACAACTGTTAGAATCTTAGTAAGAAAAAGGAATAGCTTATCTTTTTAACAATTTCTTTCTTAATACACCTATCTAAATTCAGAAAACTTTCCATAGACAATCAATAAAATCAAAAGAAATTTAATAAAAAAATTCTACCATATTTGCCAGTATTGTAAGCATATGTTTACTTTAGCGCAAAATGTAGATGGTAGCACTTCCGTCGTTTGATGAATTCATGACAAAATTATTTCACTAAATATACACGAGTGGGTGCTGGTTGCGTACTTGCGCTAGCCGCGAACCGCACTCTCCCATTCATGAATCAACTTCAACGTTACCTAACCTCCACACGAGACGACTAAAACAAACATCACGCCATGAGATATTAATAAGAGTTGTGAGTTCAATGAATCCGACCGCATGTACTGCGTTTAAATCGAGGTATCATTTCTATATGCATACATTCAGCTTTTAGAAGTAGAATAATCCTAATGGATATACTCAAAAGCACTGAACAAACTGTATTAGGTAACTGTCAAGTTTATTCATTAATACCGAATATCGTCTCTTTCGAAAATGGTTTAAAATTGCAGAAAATCATAAAAGTGATGAAAAATTTCTAGTTCTACGCCTGAATCTGGTGAGAACTCAAAAAAGTTTACTTTTAGTCACAGTTTATTGAATTTGGTACTGTTTTAAAAGACTGTAACTAACACTTATTTCTTTACCTTAATTAATACTTAGGTATTATAGGCGCACATAGCCCAGTTGCACTCGGTGATTAGAAACAATCATCGAGGGTAAGCAACGATGGCGCGGTCAGTACCTGGATGGGTGACCGCTGGTGGCATGTTACCATGAGCGTCTCCGTGATTCGGAGGTCACGTTAAGCAGTCGGTCCCGGTTGTTATCATACGATAACAGTCGTGAAGCTTAGTTGGAGGCCTTCGGGCGTCTTAAAAACATCCAACGGCAAGATATACGTAGCCACAACGTATTCTTGCCAGTCCCCAATCCGCACTTGGCCAGCGTGGGGACGTATGGCCTTACCCCTCTCCTGAGAGGAGACCCGAGCCCAGCAGTGGGACATTATGGGTTGTTGTGTGTGTGTGTGTGTAGGTATTATCTATATATATCACTATTTATTTCTCATAGCAATGCCTGCCAGTTCAAGAACGTGTTTTACTTGCGTTTTGCGGTAAATTAATTCCATTATTGCGGTAAGTTTATATTTAAGGCGTCGTCCATTGATCTAAGTGATTGTGTAAACTTAATTGAAAGTCATAGTTAGCCTACTTTATAACTTCAACTACCTAGTAATTAATACGGGCGTAGATGAAACACCCCGGTAGAAAATTTCCGTCCGAGAGCCCATTTTGACAAATGTTTTTAATTAATCCGTTGGGTGTGATCGGTGTGAATGAGGCAGCTATTTAAGTGGACAGATTCCAGGCGTGGCTGGATGCAACTTGTCGAGATGTATGGGCGCCACTTCTCAGTTTATTTTCATTCTCTTTTTTTGTCGTTTTAAAACTCTCGTTTGGTAAATTCCTCTTTTCGTAACGCTTCAATCTAACTTTCCGCCTTAAATAATAGTAAGTAGTATGTATGGATGATAATTTTATTCAGTTTCTTTGTAGTGAAAACGTTCCTCGAGGGAGGAAATTGGCATACCGGGGCTATTCTATTGTTATACATTTCGTTTTAAATTGGGGCGCTTTCTTGAATTTACACCCGTGACTTGCAGGAGGGTGCCGGGAGGGTTGCCCTTCCTTACACTACATGTTCATATCGATTGATCTCCAAGTACTTTCCAAAGTTTTTATTCGATACTTCACTGGGTAAATATAAAACTTGTACTCAGAGATATAAACGATGTGATTACGAGACTAGTTTTTAACCGACTACTACGAAGTCAATAGGAAGGGTAATAGTTTTGGTAGTCTATGTATGTTTTTATCGTAACATCTAAATTACTGAACGAATTCCTACAAATGAGGTGTCAATAGATTCGTATTAATAGCCCAGGTGACACAGGCTATATTAATTTTATCTAAAGGTCTTATGTAGTCAGGTTATAACTTTATAAACTTTTTCTTGTTGAAAAAAAATCAAAGAAAAACCGCTCAGTATCTTTAATGCAAAGCAATTACTTAATATCACAATCTTTTTATAATTAAAATAATTGAGTATACATTTTTATCAAAAAATATGCAATCACAATTATGATTATACCTATATTTAATTTTTATTACTATGTTTGAATAACCTAACGTATGAACTAACTGGGTACTTGGCTCACAGACTGGCTGTGTTAACCTGTAGTCCCACTAGTGCAACCTAGTATATAGTATAGAATAGAATAGAATAAACTTTAATGTACACCAGTTAAAACCGTTTACATTCAGGAGCATACCATATAAACGACCATGTACAAATGGCGGCCTTATCGCTAAAAAGCAATTTCTTCCAGACAACCTTTAGATGGACGAATTGACTGTAGAAATTCGAATTCATGAGTAAGTTGGTAAATCTAACTCAAAACTAAAAAGATATTGAAATTATCACATAAATAACCGTACATTCACATAGCAACGTAACAAAACAAAAGTATAAAACTTAGTACAAAGATTTCCCACAAGACAAATTATTTATTCATTGTATTGTCACGTGAATTTCATCGTAGAAACAGGTCATTTAACTACAATACCAGCGCATATACATACATAACAATCGTTATTGAAAGCTTCATCAGAGTTCGAATCGTTTATTTCATGGTTGTTTCATTGTTCTCCATTGAACCGACCAAGCAATTAGTTCCGAGGCATCTTAAAATAAACTCACTCAATAACATTTATGAAATGTTATTCGTATGAAAGTTGATAACATCTTTCGATCGCTTTTCGATCCTCACAATGAATATAGGGGGCGTTCTAAGGTCTACCACAAAAGGAAAGCGAAACACTTAATAAGTATCAACCACACCTACAGCATTGATGAAATAAATCTTTGGTTTTAAAAGCCTTTTTCAAAATCACAAGTACTTCTGCATTCGATCAAAATATTGATAATATTCTACTTTTTAGAGGTAATTAATAGAACTAAAATTATTTTCTCATCTAGAAATATATACAGCCAAGTTTACAAATAACTACTTTATGTGTCTTAGTGTATTCAATCGACTCGCACTAGAAGAATATTTTTGAAAGATTTTAAGATAATCTTAATTTATATTTGCACTGTGGCTTTATTCTTCAAAAATTTTATCGTCCCGTGTAATTGTAATATCGTGTGAAGATAACAGTATTGAAACATTCATTCTGTCATAGTAAAAAAACATATAACCTTCATAAACAAATTTAGCCCAGTAAAAAAAGTTATAGAAGACATTAATATTTACCTATCCACTTTTCACACTTTACACAAATTGCTAGTATTATATTTTGTAATTTTTAATCATAGCTCACAATGTGACATCACAAATACAATGCACCGAGTTCGTTGTGCGACAGTAACATTTAGTAATATGCTACCTATTACATATGCCAAATACCACACACCAGTTTTTAGACTAAACTGCGAGAGTCATCTGCAAAACATTTACGCAAATAGCTTTTGGGCTGTTGTCCACAACCGGTTACAGACCACCTGTTCTGCAACAAATTAACTAAATATAACATGTCATTTAACTAAAATATTTTTAGTAATTGTATCGTTACGTTTTCATACAAACGGAATTACGCTCGGCATTTGTTGACATCGTTCAGGTGACATTTTTGCATTAAATGTTTATTACTTATTCATTAACATAATAATGAATCACAGTGGGTTTATTTAAAACTTCATAAATTAGAAAATTATGTGTGTAAAATTTAACATGAACTATAAACTTCTTGTAAGAGGATATGACGATAATAAGTTTTAAAAATGTATCAAAAAACAAAAAAGATGTTAAAAATACAGATATAATGCAGACTAGAAAGTCTTCATGTGAATAATAATAAACACTTACAATGTAAAAAAATATTTCTTTTAGACTACCTAGTTGAACTATTTCTTTTATAATAACATAATATTTAGATGACCACACATAATAGTTATACAACTTTAATTATTTTTTAGGTACATCATAGTTCATTCGAATGAACACTTATGTTTGTATTTTTTTTTGGGTATATTTACATAAAATTATGTTCTGTTCAACAAGGCACATTCCTACCACTAAACATTAGTTCAATCAGCCTTCATCGAGTACTAATATCTATGAGTAACAATTGCGGTCTAGATTAATTCATCCAGTCCACTGGATGAATTAATTAAATATTATCTTATTTGTAATCTTATCTTATGTTACACACGCATTACATCTTATGTCTATCAAAGAGTTTGATGCTTTTTTTTCTACATTTTCTAGCAAGATATTCAACCAAAGGTTAATCTTCGTCTTAAATAAGCTTACTGAGATTAAATCAAACTATTATAGTGAGACCATTTAATAATAGCAATAGTAACTTTGGTTTTGCTCTCATATGAGAGATTATATAAGAATGTAATAATAAATTGTTCTAATTTTATTTCATATAATCAGTTAGGAATATACTTACTATGAGATCTTTTTAATTTTCTGTAGTTGTTAGATACATTAAGATACTTGAAAAATGACTACGCATTGACTTGAGTGAAACAATCTCTTTAGACACTTCTCTAAAAAGTTGAACGAACCAATCATTTTAGGACTAAAAGCGTTGTGTTCAACCTCTGCAGGCCTATATTTAGGGGCGCAATGCAATAAAAGCACTACGCTGTCCAACCCATTCCCGCACGACTGTGCAAGATAAATGGAAGGTCCGGGGCGACCGCAGCGAAGGAGACGCGTTCTCACGGCCCGTGCCTGCATTTCTTTCTTTTTGTTTCATCTGGTTTCCGAGTTAGAGGTCGCCCCGAGACTAGAAGTGACCGCTGCACGCGCGATTGCAGAGATAAAAACTAAACGACAGCGGCGAGTCTCGGACAGCTAACGAGCCTTCACCTACCTGTCGATGTTTTTCTAAGACATCATTCTCATTCTACATTACGAGTACCGTTAATTTCACCGATGGTTACTTTAAGTTAGTAATAACATGTACGAATCATATGTGGGTGTGTTGTTTTATATATATGTAAGCTGGTCGTGGCTGTCTCGCGTTAATTAGACACGGTTCTGGCACGGTGCAACACCTTTACTCATTATTTACCGCTTCATTAAGAGCTCAGTCGAGACGAGTGTCTGTCAAAATCTCACCGAAACCCTGACGGTTGGCTTGAAATATCGCAGCATTGTCCTACAATAACGCTGTCATCGGGCTCGTTAATTGTCTTGTCCTCTCTTTCCTTCCCAAGTTGCTCCTATATTTAAAATCCCAACTTTTAGGTTCATAAAATGGAATGCTCGTTTCCGTTCCAAAACAAACGCATTGCGGTATTGCGCAATATTTTATAACTCAGCACAACATCTCAACAAAAACAAAATGAGAGCACTTTGCTCATTTCGGTAACGTGCGGGCACTGCGCCTACTGGAAGCGGACGATAATAGCATCAAAGTTAGATTATAAGCAATAAAACCCATTACCGTAATGATGATAGATTTAAAAAATCAATTTCAACTACAGTTATCTCCAAAACATCGATAGTGGTTCCCCATCATGACTTGAGGTCTTAAATTGGTTTTAATTATAGTTTTGTTAAAAGAATAACAGTTACAGTAAGCTTTTTCTTTATAAATTTTCAGGTTTATTAAACCGGAATTTAGCGATGTAAAGAAGTCAGGTTTACCTTTTGTAAAAAACTTTGAATTCAAGTTATTTTTTATTATGAAATATCACGATAAAACAAAGAACCAAAATTAAAAAGTCTCCTGTAATAAAAATTCATTACGTTATCAATTAATTACAGTGATTGTGGTTTGTAAGTTAAATATCCTACGTATTCGGACTTTACGTTAACGCCACTTTGTTCGATATGATTACACAAATATATACATCTCAAGAATCATACAACTAAAAGAAATACTTTATAAACATACAATGTTGTATTAAACCCACACAATTTTGCAAAGATGTTGGACATTTAAAAGCTATTTAAGGGCAAGGTCTGCCTGATGGAGCATTGTGCTTTCTGTACACGTTTTAATGAATTCGTCCTTCCTCCAAACGTTCCTCGGGCTCCTCGGCCGCTATTCAAAAGAAAATTACAGTCAAGAGCCCCTTCGAAACAAAACCCTTTAGGAGTCACGCTTCGTTCTCGCTAAACTTGGTCCAATTATTTCTATTCTCTTTTTGCTTATTCCTTTATGCGAGAGGTCATTATAGTGGCGTCAGTTGGTGAGCGACTCGTATTGCCGCACCATATGTTCTTAGCCCCGGCCTTTAAATTTAGTCGTGACACTGAAGTTCAGATAATTGATTAATGGCTCACGGGGCGGACGTGTTTAAACGGTTCGGTCATCGTTTTTTGTCGGAATCCCCGGTAATGATACGTTTTGATTGTCTTCCATAGAATTTAATATTAAAAGCGCCATATGGCGTTGAGCACAGATTCGTTTTGCCAACAGTTGGTCTAATACGTTACGACACCTGTGTCGATACGACAAGTTCACATCTACCTGAGATCAGAATCAGGAACCTACTTATGTTACATTGTTTTTTTAGTTAATACAAAAACATGGCGCTTTAGAAAAGTATAAAATGAACTTATCTTAATTTTCACTCGACAACTGGGTCACCATTTTATTTAACTTTGACACATTGTTTTTCTCATCGAAGAAGTTTAAATTGTTGTTTTTTATATTCAATGTCACACCGAAACCCAATCAAAACATGCCAATTATATAACGCCCACCTTATTAACTGAGGTCATAGCTATCGTTAACATAAATTTCCATGTTTAAAATATATTTACTTCATTTCCAAATTAATAATAAGCAAGATTGATTGAGTTAATTGATAAAGTGTTTGTTATTTCGTCCTTTATAATCTGTTTTTATACTTGATGCAACTACCATGTGATATCGACGTTTGTAACTCGCAGTGGCCAAAACTATGTTTACAAAATTGTTATATGTAATGTAACATAACAATACTACTGTGAAGACTATGTAATATAAGTACTATTCAATGTAATTATGACTCTTTTGTGTCAATAACTAACCGTTCTCTTTTGTAGTCTTTTCATATATCTGTATCCGTATAAAATGTTTGGTGAAAAGTGGTTTCACCTAAAAAAAAAGTTGTTGAAAAAATAGTATATATTTTTAAGAATAAGAAAAACAGTTTCATATAAAAATGTATTTTATGCTATGTTTTATATTTTAGTAACCTTATTACACATTGTTACAGATTGGGTGGTGCGCCGATGTCCAGCGGGATGGTTGGTGGCACGCTGGGTAGTGGTCACTGCCAACTAGCCAACCAACCACTGGTGATGCCAGTATTCCCCCCGCGAGCCAGTCAGCCAAGCCCCGTCCCTGTATACTCCCCCTCGAGGTTTCACATAGACAAACGATGTCAACATCGATGCACGTGGAAATGCCTCGCCATTGCTATGATATGCCTCTGTGTCATCTTAGCGGCGATGCTCGCCTATTTTATAGGTAAGTTTTTAAACTAACAACTTTTCTCTTTCCTACTTAATATTATGAACGCGAAAGTTTGTAAGGATGGATGTTTGTTACTTTTTCACGAAAAAATACGTTAAACCGTATCTAACTATATACTTTAGTCTGGATAACATGCTGTCATTTAACATTTACCCAGAAAAAATTTAGTGTTTCCGTGGGATCAGTAAATTATAAAAAAGACGAGGAACACCGTGGGGCGTAGATAGTATTATAATAGTTAAAAAGCCAATAAATAAATAGTTAGTAAATCATTACTATTGTAGAGGAACGGGTGTCACGTCGTTCCAACACAAAGGGAGCATCCTCCGACCAGGCGAGGTGATCATGCCTGGCGGGCCACTACCCATGGGTTGATGTTGGGAAGTCGTATATATGCTAATCGGCGCGAGAGCTTCTATTGCGTGATTCAGGATTGGTAGTTTCTTCGTTTCCTTTGTTACTCCGTAGTTAAACGTATCTTCGGTAGACGGCGCTGTAGGTTTTTCTTGTTACGTTGATGTGGAAGTCGCCACACCTCTAATCCATAAACAATTTTATTCACACATTGGTCAAATGAATAATTTCTATTTACTTTTAACAATATCCATACCTATTTATATTGAGATAAATCTCATTTAAATGGTTTAATGCTTTCAATTCGGTCTCAATACTAATACACCTTAACGTATACTGATGCACAAAGAAAAATATTGTATCGGGTTTTGGTATACACTATGGTTGGGTATTGTACGACTGTTTACAAATCTAATAGATGTTTTCTCTAATTTTATACAGGTTCCATCCAGAAATCACAATAAGATTATTCTCAGTTAAAATTGTGTATTCTCTTATTCTATCAATACGCATAACTTTTCCAAACCTGTTATTCATTTTGTTGCCTTAGTAATGGAACATAAAAACACCCACTTCCCCATACCCATTAGCCTAAAAGATCTAGTTCCTAACAATAAAATAAGTCCTTTAATATATATGTACGTTTTAACTTTAAGAAATTCCATTAAGATTATTACATTCCGAGATTTCAAATTCAATTTTTATACTATCAAGATTAATAATTATGAAATATGTAAACCATTAAGTAGTAGTAGAACATTAAGGGCGAAAATATTACACATTTTCAATCTTTCAATTTTACATATT
Organism: Hyphantria cunea; assembly: GCA_003709505.1. Classification (NCBI taxonomy): domain Eukaryota; kingdom Metazoa; phylum Arthropoda; class Insecta; order Lepidoptera; family Erebidae; genus Hyphantria; species Hyphantria cunea. The sequence continues at coordinate 1,529,105 of PKRV01000430.1, read as the reverse complement.
ACAACCTTTCAACTTTGTATAAAATTACCTCAGTGATTTTGATTTGATGAGGAGCTTCATCATAGATCTATGTTAGGAACAATAAATTTGATAACTTGCAAGTATCACTACTGATACTAAGAGATTAAGGGAGAGTTTAGTTAAAGTTTAGTCATTTAATTATTTATTAATTGCCCAAGTAACTCTGCTTATTCGCTTGCATAATAACAGTAACATAATAAATAGACAAATACAAAAGCAAATTCAAAATACGTGTCTGCAGATCATGAGGTCTCGGGTTCTGCAAATATTTGTTTCGGAGTTAGGGTATTTGCTATGTATATATAATATGAATGTATTTACAAAAAAAGTATATATGTTTTATATCAGTTGTCTAGTACCCATGGTACAAGCTTTGCTTAGTTTGAGACTAGATGACGTTGTGTGTGATCAATGTCCGAAAAAGAAAAATATTATTATTATAATAAAAAACATAACTATTACTTTATACAACAACGCCGAGTGATGACTTGCTGGTGATTTATCAACCAACGCTTATTAATATTTATATTTAATGAAATAACAGCAATCTACATTTTCAAACCATTTGTCAGACTGAAGCAACTAACGAACCTTGAGCTCAAATGACAGTTTCAACAGACTCAATATATGCTGTCTATTTAATATTGAAATATCCAAGTATAAGTTAGTCGATACATCTTTGTTTTAAAAACCCAGCGGGACGTACAGAACTCTCGTTAAGGCAGTATTTTTATGAACTCACACGGAATGCCGGTGATTCAATATTCAAAACATTGTTCTTTAACAATACATTAGCATTAGTGTATAACCTTCACGTAATCCAACCAAATACTTTTTTTATATGATATAGGTGGCAAACGAGCAAGTAAGTATAACATATATAAGTTCACCGTAATAATATTTGTACCACTTTATTCATCATCATCATTCGGTACTTCTGCCATACGGGTTGATCCAAGGCCGTAATGTTACAAAGTGTTCTTGATGTTTTTTATGGCCGGCTGGATGTATGTTATCAATCTAGGGAAAATGGTTTTGGTCTATACAGGTAGAGTTAAGTATATGAGTTGCAACATCTTAAAGAGACCCAGGGTAATCATACTCGTATGTCCAATTTCTATGTGAAAGAATTGCTTAGTAAGGGACATAACTTCACAATACAGCTTTTAGTGGATCGATACCAATTTTAAAAGCTTTTAATAATTCACTCATTCAAAAAGACTTCTCATTAGAAAAGAGGTAAATATGTACAGATATAATCAATAACAAATTAAAATACCAATACGGTAAACTAAACCAATTGTTATGTAATTAAACCGCAAGGAATAGTGATTGTAAATACATTTGTTAAATTAAAACAAATAAAATCGCATTTCATACAATGATGATGATTAAAATAAAACTATTAGCATTATTACATATCTGGATATAATCCCGAAAGCTTCCAATCCGGTTGTTTTAGTAGATTACAAAGCAATGTAAAATTGCATTCGTATGCTTTTATCCCCTTAAACCCGAATCGTGCCTCAAGCGAGATTCCATCCAATTAAGGGACTAGTTCTTGTACTGTATGATTGGAAACCGACAAAGGGAATAGCGTCCGAGGCACACGAGATTATATAGCCCTCAGGCATGGCTCTACGCTTAAACAGTAGCAAAAATTACTTCGACTTTTGCAAATTGTAAGGTGTTTGTAGTAAAGTTCCCCGTATTCTCAACTATTGCATTTAAATAACATTCCATTAACATTACATAACTTATTATGTTGATGTAATTGTTTTTACTTTTTTATTTCTCGATCACAAATATATATTTATACATTAAAACCAGTCAAAACAGATAATAAGCTATCATACTAGGTCATAAATAATGTTGAACAACTACTTCCATTACAAAAAAAAACTGTGTTGTACCAGTCGATGCTAACGGAAAAAGCTAATAAAAATACTTTTATTCATTTATCGTTATATGACCAAATCATAATAGAAATATATTTCCATCAACACATCAAAACTCAATTACTAAAGGCGATAAATTTAAATATTCGATAGATGCATGCAAATGAGTTGATTAAACATTGATGTTTCGACGAAAACCGACGTGTACCATTAGTCTTTTATTATTCTTTGTTTAGATCTCGCAATCGGCATCCACACAGAGACCCACAAAAAACAAACATCACAAAAATATAAATGATGCACCTAACCTAAGGCAACGTGCGCTGCGTGCCTCGAGCCCGCGCGGCTGAGTTAGCTCTGTAATAAATTATCTTACACTTCCACGTCCCGTGTTATTTTACTACGAATACATCAACCTCGCAATCCCGGAGAACCCGCGTACCCACCAAACGACCAATCATAATTTATACATACGTAATGCTTCATAAATTGCAAAAATAAATCCCTGTTTGATTTAACGACGAGTAACTAATCCTTTCCGTGCGGTATAATAAAACAATACATTACATTTTATATCTAATGGAATGGCACATTCGCTCAACTGCATGTAATGCTTATTGTTGTTTTGAGTGTCGATACATATACTGACAGAATTTTAAACTAACGATGTTGAGACACGGCACCATATAAAGGATGTAACACACAAGTACGCATAAAAGAATTTAAAGTTTATCCTACTACAGAACATTAGGTTTAATTTTGTTCACTATCGAAATATAAATTACACTATTCTGAATCATTGTCCCCTAAATTGTGGTTATTTTAATGCATAATTTTCATAGTCTTAGTTATATTTATATTTATTAATAGTTACCTTTTGCCTAAATTATTTTTAGATTCTGACAAAAAAATATATCAAGCTCAGAGTAGCTCACCTATCACTTGTACGATGACTCAGTACTGTATCGTCGAAAAGCGAATCACCAGCCATAAGTCGAAACCGCAAGCACACGAGGCATCACAAAAATAACATCAAAGTCGTCATGGGTCGCTACCGACGCAATACTTTTGGCCTACATTCGAATATACCTTCAATCTACATTTACCCCGCCTAGCCCTCGCAACGATAATGACTATGTATTCTTTGTACCTCGTTATTATTTAAGTAATTCTTTGTCTTACTAAATTATATACTTCCATTTTTGAAATGACGAAATGTATTAACTCTATTCTTTGCAGCAGTGACAAAGTAGTTATTTCCGAATTTCGACCTCTAAAAGGGTATGAAAAAATGTTTTTTTTTACAATGTCGCCGAGAGTTGGCAGAATAAGAAATGGGAACAAGGAGGCGTCTGAAATGTCGTATAAATATGACTGGGTTAGTTTGTGTTTTGTTCGGGGCTTTTATTTTGATGCAAAATATGCTTTGCTTCCAAGTTAAGTACATACTAGAGGAAAAGATTTGTATCTTTATCCTTAGCTGTACTACATTTGCAGAATGCGAACCTAAAAATGTCATAGCAGAGCTGTAAAGCTTATAAGAGGCAGGTAATAAGTTTATTATTATTATATATCTTTATTATATACATGCAAAATTACAAAGTTAAAAACAGAGGATGAGTCACAAGTATGCAAATGATACAATAGGCGGTCTTATCGCTCACGGCGATCTCTTCCAGACAACCACAAAATGGATTTTCAGTATACAAAAACTTCGGGTAGCTCACATACGAGTACAAGTAACACATCTAATCCTCTACGTGAGTGGTTAAAAAATATCATTTAAACAATCATGCACCGAAATAGCACCCACTCACTTTCACATTACACACATACACACACTAACACACACACACACACACACACACACACTATATAAGTATTCACATGCATACATATACACAATACATGTATATATAAACACATACATTTATAAATATATATATACATACATATATGCATACACATACGTACAATACACATATATATACAACTAAATATATTCTATATAACTAAATATATTAAGATAGATGTAGACAGAGATAAAGAAACAAAAAAATAAAAATAAAAAATATCATAATAACAAATAATGGTCCTTTAGTAGCTTTTTAAAAGTAAGCAAAGTTTTTGCTTTTCTAATTGCTATGCCAAAAGATAGTATTCTAACATTATATACGCCAGTATAATTGCTGATCGTTTATTATAGTGTGATTTCTCTTCTATTTTCACATTTTTGATGTTTTATATTGTTTGGTGTCAAATATAAACAATTTTCGAACCCATACATAGAAAAGACGCTTTGGCATACTATGTATAAATAACGGTTGCGGTATATTAAAGTGTGCCAGTTCTATAAAAGGCTCTCAGCAACAAAAGATAAGTGCAAGGTATCCCGTAAAGTGTTTTAGTTGGACCATTATACTGTACAGTAACACCCATCAGGATGTGCTTCACCTCAAAATTGTTAGAGGTTAAGGCACGCGAATCACATATAACAGTGGAACAATCAGAGAAATAATGTGTCGTTGGGTGCACAACCGCATTGCCATTAAAGCTGAAAGCGCTCGCTCGCACTAATGTTGGGAAATTACTTTTGTTTATTTCCTTTCGAGTGATGACATCCTTTCCAAGTGGGTGGATTCTACGGCAAATTATGCATCTAATAGGAACTCAATTATGGACATAAATGATCATTTGTGCGTAATAGCAGTACTTCCTTTTAGCACCTTCGTTTAACAGAAGCGTTTTGTTAAAGAAGTGGTATGAATAGCATCTTCTCAAACCATCGTATGGCCTTAAAAATATTACGATTGTAATAATAAACAACAGTGTTATAATAAATAAATCATTTGAAGCATTAAAGTTGCCAGGTTTGATTGTTTTTTTTATTTCATTTTAAAAAGACAACTCTCATATATATAAAAACTAGTTTTTGCCCGCGGCTCCGCCCGCGTATATGTCGGTCATCGCGGCAAATAGTAGTCTATGTGTTATTCTGATGTATAATATATATATATAGTAGTTTTTATGTGAAAGAGTAACAAACATCCATACAAATTTTCACGTTTTTTAGTTAATAGGATATTTATAGATATAACACTATATTTTTTCTGTATAATACGCTAAATTCATTTTTTTAACTGTACAAATATAGGGGTTCTTTTTAAAAAAATAACTATGTTTACCAAGTTCATGTATTAAATACTATCTTTTAAAAGTGATTGAAAATAATCACTTTTAAAAGATAGGAATAAATAGCTGAGATATCCATTTCATCCCTATTACTAACACCCTAGTTTACCTTAGTAGCCACAATCAATCAATACCCAGATTTATCATTGCGTCATAATAAAAATATGTATGTATAACAAAAAACACTAAAATTGGCACACGGCACGGGCGTGGTGCAGTTTAACTTCCTACTATAACATATCTACTTTCTATCTTCATTTTCCATTCAAATCTAGGTCAGGAAAAATTCTGTTTAAAAGTTCTAGACTATAAAGTGAGGACAGAGTTACCTCTAGCCGCACGAGGAGTAACAAAGGAACTTTGTGTGGGTACTGCAGAGGGCATTTAGAATTAACCCTCTTTGTTCTAATCCGGGAATAAAAGTTCATTGATTGTATCATCTGGTTACTCTCCTGGCTGTTGTGTAAACTGTTTAGTTAACGTTACAGCGCACGGCACTGAGAGTTTCTTTAACTTCCCTTCGTAAATAACTTCATTCTGACTGTTATGTTTCAAACAGTCTTTGAATATGTTTATACTGGGCAAATGATAGTTTGATCTTCATTAGGTGTTATGTTTGTTGCTTTATTAATAAAGGAAACAAGTATTTCGTTAACTATTCAGTAATGTAAGAGCTGCACTTAATTCTATATATTATTATATTGCTTTTACATGGCTACTCTAAAATATGTTTGAGAAATTAATATGTAAATACACATACCAAATACTTAAGTTTGACGTTTGGAATATATTGAATCTTCGATCGCATTGTGTGTAAATGTTTTCTCGTGAAGCCCAATAACTATAGATATAAAGGTTAAGAGCTAAAGAAACATTTCCATTTCTGCTATGAATAAATTTTGTATTAAAAATTTCATAGCCACACACTTCCAACTTATTAAATGGTGTTTTGATTGAAATCGATTGTATAAATGAGGAACAAGAAAATATGTTTCTGGAAATTCGTTAAAAAAACAATTCAATGAAATGAAAAGTCAAGCATACCGTTTATCAATCATATTTACATGAATAATATTTACATGATCGATAAAATCGACGAGGAGAACTTAGTGTTTAGTAAGTAAAACCAATTCGTTGTCTTCAAACAATTCGTCGAACAAGAAATTATATAAAATAAATATTATTTCGATGTTCATCAATCCTTGATGAATTCCGAATTCATTTTCAACTAAAAATGGTTTATATAAACTCACACAAACATTTACAATAAAAGTTAAATAAGACGATCAATATTAATTTTCGACCCTAATTTTCAATAAGGTAACTGAATAAGGTGCAAAATAATGTGCTTTTAATGCATATTATGTTAAATTAAAGTCAATCAAAATCTAAGACCGCTTAAAAGTTTTAACAGTTAATGTATGGTTATATTTATACCTACCGTGAAGTAAAACACATATAATGTGGCTAGTGCAATAGATTTATTGTTGGATATGGCACACGGCTATAAGCCGTGTGCCCCATATCCAACAACGATAACTTGTATTTCTTTTAATGAGTAGAGACAGATCTCCATTTAAGGGCTACGGTATAGTTAACAACGTAAAAATGACATCATTCTTAAGTGTTCACTGGCAACTCTGTAGAGGCAGAGGGTGGCAGTTACAAGCTCTGATGTTACAAAAAAACAGTTATATTACCATGGTGTAAATTCCAAAATCTTAAATGAGTAAAATCAATTTCTCTTCTTCTTCTTCTCCGGGTGCCTATTCCATCCTGAAGGTTGGCCGTCAGCTTTCTGTACTCCTCCTTGTCATTGGCCAGGCGGAACAGTTTCTCAACGGAGGTGACACCGGTCCACTCTCGGATATTACGTATCCACGATTTTTTCCTTGCCTTGCCCATCATTATTAATTGAAGCAGCATATATCTTTCGTGCCTAAGCACATGGTCGAGATATTCAGATTTGCGCTTTTTGATGTTTTGCATTAGTATTTTAGGCATGTGAACGCGCTGGAGCACAGTGTCGTTTCTGATCTTTTGTGTCCAACAGATGAGAAGCATGCGACAATTAATTTAAAATACGTAAATTGTGTTTTACAGCCGACATGACACAGTAATATCAACGGCATTGCAAAAATAAGCAATAGGTTATAACGTGACAGAACTCAAACCAAAAAACTCAAGACTAAAGCTTTAACTACAACAAAACTACCCTTTACAAATTTTACGACTAAACTGAAAAACCTTGTTCCTTGTCGATAACGATACACGACTGGTAACGGTACCAAATACTTTTTACTATAAAGTTTAGCATCGAAGACCCATTCTTTCGGTAGGTCATTACTCTCATTAGTACTGTAATATTGTAGGTAATTCAATACTGAGGTGTTTAGAGATATCGTAAATATTTAGTTATATTTTTAATACTCCCCAAATTAATTGCACTGAGAGTTAAAATTGTACTGGCAAAATTAAAGTTACGTAAACCTAAGTATAATATATAAGTACTAATATGACAATTTTAAAACACGAATATCAAAACACTAAGTTTTAAATTAGTAAAAACAGAATAGAATAATATTCCTTTGGAGACTTACTAGAGTTTATATAAGCTATGGTTTCAATTAAACTTAGTCTAACGTTCTGTTAAATGGTTGCAGCAAACACTAAATATTACGTTCCACGCTACTAACAACTTAACTTAGTTTAGGCAACGCGACTTGCGTACTTGCCTAAAACATTGGACAAAGTTACATAATAGAAACTGTCACTCATTTCACTTTATTATCATCTTAACGACACACTAAAGCACCATTTAAGAATAACTCGAATCTGAATAAGAACCCATGGTCAGAAAATCGCATAGAAGAAGTAGCATCAAACTAGGCCTTTTCATAAAATGAGGTATTCTTTAACAAGTTTTCTTAATATTAGACACTAGTGACACTTTCCAAGGCAATAAACTACTGGTTTCTTAAGCTATACTCTTTAAATAGCATAACAGAATAAATAACACAGTATTGATTATACTTTGCTTCTTGAAAGTAAAGTAATGGACCACGGCGACGTAAGGTGTCTCAAGTCAATGAGGCTTATCGTATCGGATCTCACTTAATTTAGAATCCCGTTAAATTATGCCGCCAGTAGATAAGAGCCCTTGTAACATATCGACAGTTAAGGCGGCCAGTCTGCGTCAAAACGATACCTTCCTTACTCGAATATAGCGACACTCACGCTTAGAAATGACCACATTTAGATTCCTCGAAGATAAAATCAATAGTTTTGTTTTATTTGGTTTAACTACCAGCTGTTTAACTAAATTTCATTGCGTTTTTGATCGTAATTCAAAAAACACAATAATGTTGTTCCGCACACGCCTCCTGGCGTTTCGGATTTGTATCAAATAAAAACTAGTTCTGTAGTTTAATCCGACATAAATCTCTTGGTTTGTGCCGGTAGCTTTAGCGTTGTAATGAAAAAATGTGAACCATCTGTTGCACCCTTCATTTGCTATGTAGTGTACGATGAATGGGGCCAAATACAACTCCGTCAACTTTTTAATGTAATTGAAATTGTGAAGAGCTCAAATGTTATATTAAAGCTCGCTAGGCTGACGATATTAACGCTTTTTGAGTGGCTTACGCGCACGTTTTATTTGCGATCGATAATGCTTCTGTTATGAATCATAACAAACACGGTAATATAACACCATATTTTTATGTAAAGTACCTTGTTGGTAATGTAAACATTCGCTAGTGAATGTAAACTTCGTTATTATACCAAATGTTGAATAATAAACTAGAAAGTAAAGTACCGCATCGCTAAAAGAATGTTTCTTTTCAAATTATTTTTTACTATAGTGGAATTAATGAAAATAATTCTAAAAATAATGTATATTTTTTTCTAGAAATTTTGAAATATGCATGATATATAACTTCTAAATCTACGAATATATTAGGTTACTTTTTAATCTGTAAGTCATATAAAATGTTTTAATCAGAATCTTCTTTCTGAACCATACATTTTGTTTTTGAATAATGGAGAGTTTTTCAGGTTTTTACTATAGTATTATCAAAATTTGAATTTGTTTATGTTCCCGAGTAAAATAGGGCAACAAACCACGACCTCGTGCGAACGTAGTTAATATGTGCAAGAAACAAGGACGGTTATATTAGGTATTGCGTGTAATGAAAGGAGACAGGATACCCGAGTACAAGAAGATTTATCACGTGACTAATACGAGTCTGTGCGACGGCGCGTTCGTCCCCCGGGACTCCATCAAACGAGTTTCTGCTCCCCCAACGCACGATGCAATCTATGCTGAATCGTATTACAATAAATTGTATTAACTCGAAAAATAGTAGAGATAGCAAACATAGTCCATCTGCACACAATCGTCGCATGCATCTCGGTCGCCAACCTCGTCAACTCGAGCACCCTCCATTTCCTACCCGCCGCCATTCTATACACAAAATTTATAGATTTTACGAGGGATCATCGGGAAAAGTCGCGACTTACCGCATGGTCATATTTTATTTTCTTTTGGGGAAATTACGTCATCTACGTCGTCGTTTATCTGTTAACATGTATGCGATCGACGGAAAATATTACTGTGGAAGAATATTTTGGGGGACAAATAAATGCATCGGGTATGTTGATTCATTTTTATCGTGAATCTTAAGTTTACAAGAAATCATGTCAAACATCCTTGATTGATTTTTACGACTATTACGTCTTTTTAATTAGAATATGTGTCTATTTTATTGCTTTTGTCATTAAAGCTTGTTAAAGTTCAATTAATATACCGCAAACAAAAGATTTGGTCACTTGTACAAAGTATGTGTCTGTGATTGAAATGGTGTGGTACGAAAAGAAATTGATTTAATAACAGAGAAGAGTTGTGTTTATTCCATAATTCTGAGTTGTTAAAAGAAATCTTATAATATTTCATTGAAGTCTTTATTAATATGCTAAAATACTGATCAGAACAAATAACTTCGTCTGCCGAGTATACTTCGACGTTTATACATCTTTATTGTCCCGTGCCTTGTCTTCAGACTCTATTCATCTTAGTTTAAAAGTATGATTTAAAAGCTGGCTGCAAATACGCATGTAGCATTAACGCTGAATATAAATTGCCTACTTAACTATTGGCTGGTAAGCCGATAAAGGTTATTGTCATTGAACTATCTACCCTCGCCATATAATACTAAAGTTAAATTGTCCAATCCGAAAAGCAAATGGCCAAATGACGTCAACGTTTCCAATCTTATCTCAAAGTTAATCTTGGAGATAGACAGAGAACTGTAGGGGCTCCGGTAGATAACTTAATTGCTATGTCACTATCCGCAGTACCTACTCAAATAATGCAATATCTCTAAAGTGTCTCTGGATTGGATCATGAAGTGTATTTAATTGTAAATAAAAGGTATAAATGACAGCATGTCTCTCAACGAATTGTTTAACTTATTAATTGGGCGGCACAAAATCTGAGTTGCATCAATTATGTCTGTAAGGATTGATATATTGCCCTTGACGCAACGCACAACATATTAGGCGCACATCCTGTACACGCTCCGAAACAAATAAACATGGCATCCCTATTGAAATACAAATCCTACACGATCGTGAGCTCGTTTCTGAGCTAATAAATAAATGCAATAAATTCTCTTTACATTACCAATAACGGTCGATCGCTCCCTTGCACTTTCTGTTCAGTATGCATAGCAACTACACAACTGCTAGTATGAGCAACCTAATAAAACTATCTTCAAAGAAATGGATTTAAATACTTTGATTTCATACTTCAAAAGTTTCAGTCAATGCAAATTAACAAATGGTGATTCCGTATAAGCCATAAACTCGTGTCAACAAAGTTTCTGCTTTCCTTAGTTCAAACTGTGGATAATTAACTAATTAGATTGCGTAGTACGGCATCTTATGATCGATTCGATCACCCGCGACTCTCGCATAATGAGGAGACAACGGCATTCTCTCGAACAAGAAATGGTTGGGTGTCACCAAGCCACCTACGTGCTCGCCAGAGGCTGGGCCCGTGGCAGCGGAACCAATCGTTCCGTCACAGCGCAACGAAATGCAGCATAGCCGTGCTTCACTTAATTAAAACTCGACGGGACATCACGTTCCTTCATTCATTCACCTCTTAAACTTGAAATGACATATCTTATTGTATGCCGTTTCGTAACAGTGCATTTAAAATGACACCTATGTGAACACTAATAGAATTACCACTCGGCTACTGTCCCTATCGATTCGAAGCATTGATAACAACGTAAATTTAATTGGATGGTCGGACTCCAGTAAAAGATTAGAATCTTAAGACATGATTTAGTGTTGGTAAGAAATAAGGTACATATTTTTGATTCATACTAAATCTATACTTACTTTGTTTGTTGCAGCGTTATCGTCAATTAAAAGTAATATAGACAATTCAAATTGTATTCTGGTGCAAGATGTAAAAGCAGTAACACATGCACAAGGAATTAGGGATGCTTTATCAACATCATCACCTTCAGATGGTATGTTACATTAACAAATGTTATATACCTAAAAGAGTAAATACAAGTATAAGACATCTAAAATAATAAAACGGAATTGTTATGTTACAGAATCTATATCAACATCATCTTTAGGTGGTTGGTCCACAACGGCGGAGGCGGCATTAGAGTCAATAGTCATACCTCAACAAGCACAACAAGCCGCTCCACCTCCGTGGTCACCAGCCTTAGAAGTTAGAGAATTCGACGAATTACACAGCGCAACTATACCTGCCTACCAATTTTGGAGTTCCGAATTCCGTAACAAACAGCCCGCCTATGTTAGCATTAACTTCACAGTTCCCTGGGGAGCTAATTTTGCCGTATATGGTAGACGAAATGTAGCTCCCAGTGTAACACAGTATGATTTTGTAGAATTTATTAGAGGCGGTAGAGTTGACCACAGACTTAGAAGAAGAAGAAGTCTATTTGAAGATAATCGATTCCAAAGTAGTTTAAACGAATGGGATGCATTATTGAGCACGATAAGCCCACTGCAGAGATGGAACCATACGATAATCAAAAGGTCAACAGACATGCGAGTTAATGTCAGTATATTACAGTATCTTGACACGGGCAGATGGTTTATATCAGTATACAACGACGAGCTACAGCCACATAATGTTGAAATGATCGTTTCCGAGGCCGAAGGTGTCACTAATTCTTGTCCTGACGACTGTTCGGGCCATGGGTCTTGCTATCTTGGCAAATGCGATTGTGTAGATGGATACGAAGGGCACGATTGTTCAAAAAGTATGTTGATTTTATGTTATAATCATTAACAGTTTCTTTAAAGTTGTTACATTTAAATATTAATGATTTGTAATGATTCGCAGGTGTGTGCCCAGTACTTTGTTCAGGACACGGCGCATATGCAGGTGGCGTGTGTCACTGCTCTGAGGGGTGGAAAGGCCCGGAATGTGATGTGCCAGCACATGATTGTGAACCGGCCGACTGTTCCGGAAGAGGCCAATGTATAGCAGGACATTGCCATTGTAAAGCAGGCTGGAAAGGATTAAAATGCGATGAAGGTTAAAAAACAATTTTATATTGAAAAGCTCTCGTTCATAGGTTATTTACTTTATTTTCATAATTGTTTATATCATTTTATATGTTTAGAGGATTGTCTAGACCCGACATGTGGCGGTCATGGTTCATGCGTACGAGGCAGATGTGTATGTCGTGCTGGATGGCGTGGTGCTTCATGTAGTGAACGCGATGCAAGAGTTCAACGGTGTCTTCCAGCATGCTCTCAAAGAGGCGTATATGATCTAGATGCCGGTAGATGTGTTTGCGATCCTCTTTACACTGGTGATGACTGCTCTCAAGGTAAACTTATTAGTTACACGTACAATAACCGTTTGTGAAAGTTATAACATATTTACAAATTTTCAATCATTATTGTGTTTTTTCAGTGGTGTGTTCCTTGGACTGTGGCCCGCATGGTGTTTGTGCCGAAGGTGTGTGTCGATGTGACGATGGCTGGACAGGTTCCATGTGTGATCAACGACCATGTGATACACGATGCCACGATCATGGACAATGTAAGAACGGCACCTGCGTATGTACGCAAGGATGGAATGGCAAACATTGTACCTTACGTAAGTTATTCTAGAGTGAAATATTGTTTTATTACTTAATTATATTTTGAATCAATCGCATTAATTATGAATCCGTTATCAACCGTATTTTTACGCGCAGTGTATGTAAACATAATAAAATAATTAATCGACACATTAAGTTTATAATTAGGATCAATTAATGTGGAATAGAGCAGGGCTCGGTGATAAAATATAAGTGACATATTTAGTACACCTAATTAATTTATTTATTTAAACAGCTGGTTGTCCAAACGGTTGTTCTCGTAACGGACAATGTCTGCTGGAAGACGGAGTTTACCGGTGTTCTTGCGCGGACGGCTGGGCTGGTACTGACTGCTCTATCGCTCTCGAACTTTCCTGCAACGACAACGAAGACAATGATGAAGGTAAGTGACACTCAGTTTATTTCCAGAAGAGATAGGCAAATTAACAACAAAATAAATATAAAACAAAAACAAATATTGGCTGTCACTTGACAATGGCACTACCATTTTGAAGATGGCATGACGGACTGCTCGGACTCGGAATGCTGCAGTCGACCAGAATGTGCAGAACACATCATGTGCCTAGCTTCCAACGATCCCGTAGAAGTACTCCTCAGGAAACAACCGCCATCAGTCACCGCGTCCTTCTATCAGCGCGTCAAGTTCCTCATAGAAGAAAACTCTGTCCAGAGCTACGCACACATGGACGAATACTCGGAAAGGTGAGTCTATAAAATCAAGAAAAAGTACTAAATATTAACAAACACCAAATCACTTCATGTACGTAAAAGATATCGTTAGAGGTGTTCCGGCTATTATTAACTTTTGGATGAGTAAATACGAATCTGATTTAATGATATCTTTTACAACTTGTTGGTTTAGGATTGACCTGTCGGTTTGCACAATTCATGAATTTAATATATTTGCACTTTACAATGATTTTAGATCCGTGGTATCATCGCCGTACTGTAATGTTATTCCGTAAGAAGAAGATACAAAATTCATTACGACATAAAATGTACTAGGAACTAGCACCTTCACCATATATTATCCCGCTCATCTTCCTAAACCTCTCCGAGGATTTGGTGTGGTTATTTTAATTTAATTGGTAACGATACTTTTGTAAATTACAATTTATTTTCTCATCTGGTGGAAGTGTTTTGATTTTCCTCTGTTTTATCGCGTGTAAAAAATATTAATTTTTCGTTAGTGATCCTAGCATGGTTCTGTTTTTATCTATATTGAATTTTGATTTACACCATGAGTTTGAAATTTTATTTTTATTTTCACACCAGATCCGATGTGTTGTGTATTGTCTAATGTTCATCCCTTGTGTGTGTCTAACCCTACCTGTTTGTCTGAATAAAACAAAAGCGTCTTATAAGTAACAAAGTGAAATTAGAAATAAATTAAGCGCTCAAAAGCTTTCGAACAGTTTTGTTTGTCTTTACGATAACAAATAAGTTTATTTGAATAAGGTTAAACTGACGAAACTTGAATCATGAAAGTAATTCGTAACGGACTGTTTTATTTTTGTGTATTTATTACTCATTCATATTTGAAATTAGCTTTTAAATACAAATTTCATGATCTAAGTTGGTAAACAAAATTATTAAAGTTTTTATTTGCCCTATTTGTACCGTGTGCGTTGATAAAACTTCGAACGATCTCTAAATTAAATAAGACAAAGCAAAACTGAATAATAAAAGTAGTCAACCCACCTCGCTTAATATGCAAAAGCGCCTCTAAAAGTTTGTTTGCATTAAAACACGAGCCGCTTCACTATTTTATTTAAGTTCAAAAGTCTAAAGTGGTTATATTGCGTTCTGGCATTTGTTCCATCTTGTAAATGTAACACACGACGGGGTGCCTCCATGCATTCACATGATTTCTATCTGTACATAATCTTTGGTGCAACCTTTTCACTAAACTTATTTAAAAATCAGAACAATTTCTTGTCTATCACCTAAGATCAATAGTGGTGGTACTGTTCTAATGCAAACGGGCTTCGACTGTAAGAGAAACAATCGATAAAAGAAAATTTTTAATCGTTAAATCAGTGTTAAAACGCAAGCTAACCAGTATAGACAAGTGCAATCGGCCGGAGCGGTTGCAAAACCGGGGTGGGGTTGCACTGAGGGATGTAGGTATCTGTGTAGTAATCTGTCCTGTCTTTCTGTGTCCCTGTGCCGCCGTGTGTCCGCCACTCCTAGCGAGTTCTGGAATTCCTTTACACCATGGTAAGTGTCAGTCAGCCCGCCCTCGCCCCTCAGTGTTCAGTATCTGTTCACCTCTTCCCTTTTGTTGCGACTCCTGCATATGAGTGTGATGCCGGTGACCTTCGCGTGTCTCGCAACAGACACGCGATTGCCACCAGATGCTTTTTCACTTTTCGTTCAATCCTTTGTCTGTATTCGTTTCATTCTCTATGTGTATGTAACATCTGTATGTTTGTCTTGAATGTTTTCGTGTGACTGCGACAAAATAAGACAGACGTCCGTCCACCAACGTCATGTCAAATATAATTTGCCGCAGCCACAATTATTGTATTTTGTACTGTTTATTTGTCTCGTCTACTGTGCTTATATATAGTTCACATGTATACTATGGAATAATTTTGTTATACTATATGAAACTTAGGAAAATCATTTACGCTTTCACGCAAAACGTTTTAAACACAATCGTTAGGCGTAGGGCTTGTAAAATATACAAATCGAGACGCGAATTGTATATTATCAATTGAGCAAAATTTCAGCGAACACGCAAATTTAGCTTCAAATAAACTAACCCTTTTATGTGTTCCTTACCCTTTGTCTGCGTCTTTCATCTGTTAACCAACCCCCTACCCTTCGCCCGAGCTCTTTATGTGTTTAGATCCTCACCCTTTGTAACTAACCAAAACACAAGTTATTTGAATGTATTCCTACTACTTCACAGCGAGATGATAGCAGAGTTGTCGACATTGTACATTACTACCATCGCTTCCTTTTATCAGTCATTTACGACATTTTATTACACTTTGAAATTGGTGCAACGAACGCTATGTATTTATTTAATGGCTTTCAGAAGTGTCTATCCTCCTACTAACATTATACAGCATTTTGTAAGTGAATCTTCCGCATTTTGATATAAGAAGAGTAGTACAGTTCTGAAAGCCTCATCGGTAAATGATTCTACTGTAATTATATATATTACAAATAAACAGAACATACTATGAAACATAAATAATAAAATGTGTCCTCTTTACAGATTTATAAACAGGTGAATTGAATAATTGAAACTGAGGTGATTTGTCCATTTAGTTTTTCATAAACTTTATACAAAATATTAATAAGAATTTTAAAGATAAAATTTTTACATGCACTTTTACTCTGCCTAGAATATCATAATTAGGACCAAAATTTCAATTTTATTATACTTTCAGCAGATGTCCAAAAACTTTGATTACGCAGTTTTAGCGTATATTTCGTTAACTAGATACAGGATTTAGTATAAAGAAATAAAGTACTCTTTTGCATTAGCATATATTTAATATAACCAGAACTTTAAAGGCATTCCTGAAGACGTAGACAAGTATCTTTGACCGAAACGGATATAGGATAGTTTATAGCTCGCCTAATTAGCAGTTCTCCCGGGAAAAATGATTAATGACGTATTTCCACTAACAGATTGATGGATAGTATTGTTTAAAATAAATTGTAGACGAATAATGAGGGAAGATTTTTGAGAAAAATCCCTTTTGTAACTCTTGAACACAATATTATATCGCGATGTTTTCGTGCACCAATTTCAATCTTCATGATGAATAACCGAACATGGAGTAATATAACAAAATTGATTGACTATGGTTTGTGTGGCAGCTGTTACATGCATACATACCTTTCTAGGTAAATTTCTGTTTACGGTAAATTAATTACTTATTTTTATTAATATTTTGTCTCTAATCCATAAGAGATTATATAATGGTGATGTTGGCCAATTGAAATGTAAACCGAAATGTAGCCTAGATGTTTAGCTGATCCTAATACGAGAATGTGCAATGCTGATACTTCTTATTTATTTTGTTTTTTGATATTATTTTCATACTTGACTTCACTCTCACAGCGTTTACACTATGAAATATGGAGCATAGCACGAGACCTCGCTCAAAGTTTTATGATCGAAGGTGTGCATGAGCGATACGTTTCACATGGCACGTCTTTTAAAAGTCTTAGACATCCGCGCCAAAATTATATTATTTTTGATTTCAATTCGGTTAAAGAACGTATATTAAATAAACGAAGTAAATTTGTCTAAATTCTATGGTGTATTAATAAAATAAAGTAAGAAAAAAAAATTTTAAAGCTGAAAGAATATTCTAATTTTAATCAAAATTAAAGATATGCTAGACGTGTAATTGTTCAGAAAAAGCCAATTTGTGGGATACGTATCGCTCAATGCCGTGTGCTGTGTCTCACGGCCTCAACTGATGAGCTGGTCTGTGCAGTCGCGTGTCCGTGATGCGAGGTCAGGTGGTCTCGCCCCAGGGTCTCGGCATCATCGGCATCAGAGTTTCCGTCGACAGAGAAGCCCGATTCGGATTCACACTCACCAGACAGGGTGGATGGTTAGTAAAAACATATGTTATGGGTGATGGTTTGCGGTGTAAATTGGTTTACCTATTATGACAATAAGGCGTCGTGTGGTAAGATGTAAGTAGGTATTTAAAACTTAGTTTAAGTGACATGACTATACTTTTAGTATAACTTCTGAATTGTTGTTCACTACGTACATGTTACTAGTGGTACCTGGATGACCGAGCATAGCTCGGTATGTTTTTGGTAAAGTTTCAAAAATGAATCCTAACTCGATCGATTTATAGCCTCCGAAACTCTCTAATTAATAAATTTCATGAAAATCGTTGGAGCCGTTGTCGAGATTCAGATTACATATTTATCAATATGAATAAAAATGCGTCACCGAAATGTATGTACGCACATAACTTCCGATCGACTGCACCAAATTGGATAATTCTTTTTTTATGTGTTTGCTATTGTCAGTACAAGATTGGTATTCAAGAAAAAGAGAAAATACCGGAAGTGACATTTTTTTTTTAGTCCACGTCTGTACAACCCTGAGGCAGGCATAAAAAATAAAGACTAGCTTTTCGGAAACGATAGCGTACGCGACTGCTGCGTATGAGGTTAATTCCCCGGGTCGGACCAAATTTTTCTATGATCTGCAAATATTTATTTAAAACTTTATGCACTTTTGTACAATGGCGGACTTAATGCCCAGGGCATTCTCTTCCAGTCAACCTTAGGGTGGTGTAGAAATCTTGTAAGGTAGGTGATGCACAGAGGTTTCCGTATGAAACTAACTGCAAATAGTACACAAAAGAATGAAAGAAAATATTTGTTTCGGAGTTTGGGTCTTTTCTTTGTATATATGTATTTACAAAGAAAAAATATATTTGTATTTATTTCAATTGTCTAGTACCTATAATACAAGCCTTGTTTAGTGTGGGACTAGATGGCCAACGCCATCTGTGTCCGAATGTGTGAAATATTTATTTATCCTGTTCCTAGGAAAACGTGTATGAAATACTTGCTGATGATTGCTAAAATCGTGATTATGGGTAATATAGCATATATATATACCTGAATATATAGGTGGTGGTACAAAAATACTTAAATAAAACTAATAAACCGCACCCTTGTTGGCTTTATTATAATTTTAAAATCTCTTTATAATCTAACATATCTACCCGTATCAGAATTTGTAAATGGTTCGGAAGTACTTTCAATGGGTTCTATCCTGCAAAAATAGCACAGTACATACATAGTATATCCTGTAAAATAGAACATACATACATACAATATCACTTTATACTTCCGTGCCAAATGATACATTTATATACGCTCTAAATATACGTATACATATAAATTCACCCATGCGAAAAGTTCACCGTGTGTTGAATTTACACGTAGCATTAATTAAGTACATTAAATTAATTCTCTTAAAAAACTTTATTTTTTTCATTCTTCATTATTAAATTAAACAAAGTGTTGTGGCTAAAAATAATATTGTAATAAAAAGCGAACAAAGGGTAATAAATTGTGTTACATTTGAATACAGGTACTTTTAGCTCTCTCATATACAGATTTACATAAAGGTAATTCTTTTAACTTTAATTACTAATGATTTACAAAACTTTAAATGAGTAAATTTTATATATTTACAGCTTCCAAGCTACAGCTAGTTAAAGTTAATGACTTATTTATTTATTTCACCTAAAATTATAAGAAATTATTTATCAGCATTGACGATAGTTGTGATAACAACCAAAAATTTCTTAAAGTCAGTTTTTATATAAAAGATTTGAAAGTTGGTTCTAAATACAACAAAAAATTAAAAAACTATAACCCATTAAACTTTAGAGATAATTGATATAGCCTATGTCACCCGGGTCATTATTACGAATCTATTGACACCTCATTCATTAAAGTTGGTTTAGTAGTTTAGGCGCTACTGCCAAAACTGTTACTCTTCCTTTCGGCTTCTCCGTTGTCTGGATATATAATATATAACTGATCATTATCATGCATAGGGTTTGCATTTTACAAAACAAGTAGAGACAGAAGGTTTAATGATTTAGAAGTGTAGTTGAACCTTCATCAATTATATTAAGCTGTAATTATTTTAAAAAGACCTTACAAAATACGAAAGCTTCAAATAACGTGAAACCCCATTTCTAAAAAAATCTTTTATATTCTTCTATTAATAGGGTTAATAGTACCATATTTCTAGACTTGTTCGAGTGAAGTCGAGTTAAATTAAAAATAAAAACGGCCAACTGCGAGTCGAAGGGATCCTTACAAACCTGGAGGTATATTAACTTAAAATTATGTAACTAAAAATTTATGCTTTTTGCAACTTTAATTTATCTGTGCTTATACGAAGTTGCTTCGTTCGTTCGTTTTTTTCCTTATGATGTACGTAACCCTAAAATATACTCATAATAGTATAATGTAAATTAACATTTCGGACATTTAATAACGTCATCTAGTCCCAAACTAAACAGAGCCTTACATTCAGGGTACATACTAGACAACGGATATTATTACTGTACATATAAAACACCCAAACCCCGAAACAAGTATTTGCAGATCATACAAACATTTGATCAGACCTGGGAATCGAACTCGAGACCTCATACACAGCAGTCGTATACTCTACCACTGCGCCAACGAGACAGTCGAGTATCAAGTAGGAAAGATACAAGAATCGGGAAATCCTTCCTGGATCAGGAAGTACTAAAGTGTAAATGAAATAGCACTTATGCATATCTTTCGTTGCTGACTGTACAATTGAGGCTAGCTACGTTAGCAACAATTTTAATCAATGTCAATATTAACTTACTCATCTTCTATACATAGTGTTGTTTCCTGTCTAACATGACCCAGCTGAGAAAGTCTTTATATAACGCGAGTGAAAGTGAGAAAAAACCATAAATATTTTTTGTGATTGTCTAGTTCAAAGATATATGATGATAAAAAAAAACTTAAATTTCAACAATACTAATAGTAATTAGTAAACAAGAGTTAACTTAAGAAGTAAACAAAGCAGTTAACCAAAATAATGCAGATACAAACGATGCACTACAAGGAATGATATTTAAAAAATATTTTGAAAAACCTTCAATATGTAAAAAGAAACAAAATGAAATAAATGAGGACATAACACGAATATTTATTAATAAAAACATCTGTAAATTATTTTCGAGTTGTACGCTAAGCAAATAGAAATGAACGGCAAACGTTTAAATACATATCAAATTGTACATTATTCACAGTATGGGGCTATATACAGTATAGACCTATACTGCCTAATAATATTTAGTGTTCAATTTATTATAAACGGTTGTCAAGTAAAAAGTTTTATCAGTTTAAAAAACCTATAACCGACATCTACGCGGGCAGAGCTGCAATAAATCTAACCTCAATCTTTTTCCGTCGTCTCAATAAAACAATAAATAAACACAACCTCAGAACGATTATTCCAATTTAACTAAAATAACTCCCAATAAACTAAATTATCACCGGTGATCCCGTTACGTAAACACAATATCGGAATGAAAATAAAATAATTTGGCATGAGGTATAATGGCCGTGTCAAAAGCGATGTTTACGTGAAAATTTATCTCCCGAAAATAGAAAAATCGTATTAGTCATGCGTCATGGTTATCTTGAGTCGTGGGATTATATGTTTATTTAAGAAAAGATTTTTAACATTAATGTACACATATGAATATGTTACGCTTGTGTAGTTAAAACTCGTTGATAAGTCCAGATCAGTCAATATATAAGTAACACTTTTATAATCTATCGATTTCTAATATTTTAAAGAGGTAAAGTTTATGAGGTTATAGGTATCTCGTGGTACTGAACCGATTTTGAAAATTCTTTTACCAATAGAAACCCACAATATTACTGTCATAGGCTAATATATTACTATGAAAAATGATTATCGCGATATCCGATATTAAACTAGTAATAAATAATAGTGATTCCAGTTAATAATCGCGATATCTGACAATAAACTAGTAATAAATAATGGGGATTCCTTGTGCCCTAAATTAATCCCTTCATTTAATCTAAAATGTATTGGAAGGAGTTTGGGTGCCGCAATCATTCAATCACAATCGTCATCGTCGCTTTATTTGATGTAAATAACATCATTAGGAATCATCAATAGGAAATGTGATTGTACTGATTGTGTCAAGAGGTCGACAATGAGTACAAAGAGAACAGCTTAGTCAGATAAAGACGGCTGGATTGAATAAACTTTTGCAACGTTTTTTATAGTATATATAAGTTCATATAGGAAGTCATGGACGACAGCCAAAAGATTTATTTTATATTTAATTATAAAGTTTCTCAATAACTAATTTGTACCTACTGTTTGACATAACGTATAGGTCTTCTAATCAAACATTAATTATTATGTATTAGTTATAGTACACAGTGTAAAAAACCTCAAAGATTTGTTTTGATGTGAACTCATCATTAATTTTCGGACACGGTGCTCGGTATTCCTTCCACGTACGGCTAAAGGCATCAAGTAGAAAATTGAATTACGCGGCGGAACCAAACCAGTATCATGTGAACACGCTGTAATCAAATAACGCATCACGTTCAAGCTTTTAAAAATCAATTACCGTAACTCGGTAATAGTGTACAGGTAATTTTATAGACCGTGGAGTAAGTAAACATGAGAGAGAAAGCATTACTTTACTAGAGTTCGACATCGGCTCGTTTTGCTAGTCTCGGGGTTCTGGGATTATTTAAAAATAATCCCGGGAATGTGTAATATTGAAAACATATTTGAGTTTTAATAATGATAAGAAAAAACCAATAGCGACAAAATGGGAAATGAATCCATTATACCTTATGAAAAGAAATATTTAATATCATCATCATCATTATCATCATAATCAGCCTACCGCAGTCTGCTGCTAGACATAGGCCTCTCCAACTGCGCGCCACTTAGTTCGATCCATGGCTTCTCACATCCAGCTCCTGCCAGCTGTCTTGCGCAAATTATCACTCTACTTGGCCTGTGGACGTCCTACACTACGTTTGCCGAGACGCGGTCTCCACTCAAGAACTCGTTTACCCCAACGGTTATCGGTTCTTCGGCAAATGTGGCCAGCCCACTGCCACTTCAGCTTGCTAATTCTGTGGGCTATGTCTATGACCCTGGTTCTTTGTCGGATCACCTCGTTTCTGATGCGATCCCTTAGAGAAACGCCGAGCATAGCCCTCCTCAAAGCACGTAATATAAATGGTATATTTAATATAGATGGTACATTTTCTAAATATAAATGCGACTGTCCTTCTTTTTTTGGCACATTTCTAGTATAGCGGTACTAAAAAAATAATAATATGCAGTGGGTACACGTATGTACTTTTTTGTATTGTCGCTGCACAGTTGGCCAAAGCCTAAGTAGTTATTTGTGCCCGTTTTATGTATGTTTGTAAAGTTCCCCGCGACACAGAATGTAGATTCCTAAAGCAGGAGTTTTCTTTTATGAAAATTAATTTGCACATTAAATAACTGTTCAGGTAGTTACTGCAATATTAAATAATTCTTGTAAACGTTTTTAAGTGCCAAAACTTCAAATGTTGTCCAGTTGTAACTGTTTTACAATCACATTCACATCTAGTTATTAATGGCAATTCCTAGTTTATCTTAACTACAGTACCAATGTGAGCACTAAACATTATATTATGTCATTTTATATGGATCCCTTGCTTATTACCAGAACTTTATGCCTTATTACCAAAGAAATATTACTTACTACATACTTATATATGTAATTTAATAATATACGGACAAAAGTACATTTGGTATGTAATGATCTAATTTAAAAAAATTAGCATATTTTGCAAAACGATTAGGTACCATGTTTTGAGTTTTTTGTGCCGAAATACTAACCACTGCGATTATTTGATAACAGGTTGGAATATTTATGAATAAATTTCAAGTGCAACAATTGCAGAATTACCTTGTTTGATTTAGGCGTTATCAAATAATGTTTATTAATGTTTAGGTCTCATAGAGTTTGAAATATTGAACTTATTCCGAGGCATATTTTATCTACTTACATGTTTCCAAAATTATTTTCACGCTAAGATTTTATCTATACTAATACTATAAAGAGGTAAAGTTACTAACTTTGTTTGTATGGGTGTAGTGATACTTCCGAAGATTACCCATCTTCAGAAGTACTGATCCATTTCTGAAAATTCTTTCAGTAACAGAAAGCGACACTATTCAGGAGTGACATAGCCCATATTTTATTATGATTGAACATAAAATTCAGTTGAAAATAATAGTATTCATAAATCAAGTCGAAGAAAAGCGGACGGTTAACGCCCAATGAAGTAGGCACGAGTCAGTTAGTTCTCGATAACCTCGCACATAAAGTCTATCTACATACTGTAAATACGAAACTAGTAAAGTTTTAAGATATTGTTAGAGTGTCTTAAGTATAAGCGTAAAAGAAGATAATAGTAATGTGCTATTAAGAGTAAGTAGCAAATAAAATTCTACTCACATGCTATATTTATTGTTAATATTGTGATGTTGAACAACCTATGCCCTATAATATCGAGCACGGTTTTATATCATAAGAAGGCATTATCTCGAACTTTTAATACTTGAGATAGAAAAAGTGCTTAGCTTAAAAAAGTTTAAAAAACTACAACGACTACGTAAAAACTTTGATACAATTTATATAAGTTATGTTACCAGGCTACTATTTAAAAATGTTTAATGCCTCATTTTTAAAATCAGTTTCGTAGTACTACGGTGGAACATGCTTCGTCTTAGTTAGGTACAAAGAGAGACTCTGTACTGGTGTATGATTAAATAAATAAGAATAATATGACCGCTAAGCACTAAATTAGACAGCACACACATAATATATAATTTAGGGTTGTCTGGAAGAAATCGCCGAAAGCGATAAGACCAATTGTTATTTATGCATACTTTGCGACTGTTCGTGTTGTATCATTTCTTACTATGTATATAAAATGAAGACAAATAAATAAAAAAAAAATAGCAGGTGCATATACACCTTATAGATATCCTTTCACTTCAAAGCTTGCAAAAACCTGTGCTCTATACTGGAAAATGTACGTACGTGAATTTTAAGTAACAGATAAATATTGAAAATATGGGAAAGAAATGGAACCTACATCTTTAACAATAAAAATTAGTAGGTTCAGTCTTAGTAGTGGTGTGTAGTAGTAGTAGTGTCTAGAGTTAAGGACTAGAAGAAAGAAGTTAGTATATATAAAACGATGTATTTCCCTTAATTAATTGGACCCATTGGACCTATAAAAACCTCAAACGATACTCCTGCACTGACTGACAAATTTGCAGTTATAACAAAACAAACAACTCGAATCACACTAATTTGTGTTTCTGTTCTAATTTAAAGCACGCTGCTGTCTTGAATGAGTAAAGAAATGACTTCTTTGTATTACAAATACTGATTTCATTTTTCTTAATTCAAAAGCTAAACAAAGCCTGAGAAATAAGAAAAAGGGTAGTTAAATCAACGTACTTTTTTGAAGTTTAATAGAAATTAAATACAGAACCTTTGAAAACATGAACTTCGCCACAAAGCATTAATTTTAATTATAAGAATATTATACCAGAGTTACTCAATTTTTCCTTTTATAAAAGTTGCTGAGTATTAAAGTAAACCTTTACCTAAAACGATCTAATAACGTACCTGTTCTACTAAAATAAACCAAATAAGAAAAACCTCAATATAATGAAGAAAAATATTACATGACTTTTCAAGTCGACAAAAATATACTCCTATATATATTAAGGATTAAGAACAATACGAACTTATACCTGTAATGAATTCTCTCGTAGAAACCTACGCTTACGAAAATAACTCGACAAACGGAAAATAAAATAGTTTCGTACTCTTTATGACGTAGTTAGTCTTCATAAATTTATAGTATCCTAATTGTAACTGATATTGTAAACGTGAAATTGAGTTGGTTAATTAATATACTTGTTACTTTGTAACTTAAAGATGTCAATGGTCTGGAAAAGAACATTAGGTATCATTTATCCCAAAATATAGGGATAATATACCAACAAATGAGTTTACACAAGTATTTAATTGTGTATCCAGCGTCCATTTATCAAAATTAATATCAATTCAAGACTTTTCGCAGGTCCAAACAGTGAATTTTAAATTATTTTCTTGTTTTCGCCTACTGAATATACCAAGTTTATTTTTGAAAGTTTACAGTAACGTTAATAATTGTCTTTTTTTTGTATGAGGTTGATAAAGCGACTCTGCGTGATGGAAAGCCTGAGCTGAATCCAAGAGTTAGTGATCGCCATATTCATTGCGAATGCAGATAGTGTAACAATGCAGCATATTGACAAACATTATGGCGGCTTATTCAGATCCTTATGCATCATTGGGCATTCGGCCAGTCCTGTCTAATAATTGAATTAATTAATTATTTAATGAAACGATTTCAACGAGAAAAAGTTAGCATGATTGCTGTGTCAGCTACCAAATACTGTATATATGAGTTAGGTTAGAACAGTAACCATTCTCGCAATCTTTATTGTTGATGAATCAGGGACGTTGCAGTCAAGAGTACTCTGACTGACTTTTCCCGTTCACTGTTGACAAATTTAAGAATTCTTATCTAGTCTTAAATATGTAGTTTTTCATCTCTATTTCAGTATATAGTGTATGATTCATACAATAGGATACAAAAATCACTTAGTAGTTTGTTTCATCTTTTTACGGGTTCTGTGATCAAC
This sequence comes from Hyphantria cunea, assembly GCA_003709505.1. Classification (NCBI taxonomy): domain Eukaryota; kingdom Metazoa; phylum Arthropoda; class Insecta; order Lepidoptera; family Erebidae; genus Hyphantria; species Hyphantria cunea. The sequence continues at coordinate 1,502,496 of PKRV01000430.1, read as the reverse complement.
AACTTTTCATTTTGAAAGTACCACGTGTACTTTCTAAACTCTTAATCCTATTAATTGTTTTAAATACTAAAAAAAACTATTAATACGAAAAAAGTAAAATATTAGGCTAATACTGTCAGCATGTTTCTTTAAATAGAGATATTTTTGCAAGTATACAAAATTAACGCAAAATGAGGTATAGTTATGAGGAGCAGAATAAGGGTGTTATTATTTTTTAATCATTTTAACATTTGTGAAAGAAGAAACACTTACTGGCAGTCATAAAAAACGAAAGAAAATGTTCCAGACGGCTTTTCCTTTTTACTACCTCCGTCTTGTACAACAATATTACTGTTATTAATTTTTGGCTAACTGCGAAAGAAGAAGGGTTATGTCTTTCGAGTATATTTATGTATATATACTTCTTTGGCACACCCTAGACCCTTAACGACTTGTCGTATTTTTATGTGAGTGGTGTCAATAGATCCGTGTTAGTCGTTAGAATACATAAGTACATCAAAATGAAAAAAAAAACAAAACTAAGGATTTTTGGCGACAAAAATAGTCTTAAAAAATATTTTCAAAATACATCGAGTGTAGTATCAAAATAATTTTTTTTAACGGTTATTACTTATATATAAAATATATAACAACTTATATGTTTTATTAAAAAAAACAGAATTTAATAAAGATGAGAGATATTGACGAAGTTGGGTTTTTTTTTAGTAATTAGTGCAGTATCTCTAGTATTGTATATAAGTATGTATAGTAATATTGATTGTTCCCGATAACCGTTGTTGATTTGTGAAATTATAGCTACCACATGACTGCAAATATTATTTTATTTCTTGCTTTTATATGCAAAATCGATTTAAAAATACACATGATCGCTAAAAACTTTTAAGCTAGACCGTAAAACAGCATAATAAAAGCCTATACGAAAATTGTTATTAGATAGTGAGTAATACAGTTAAGATAACGTACAAAAGGGTTAACACAAAGCGTGCATGTTAAGGAGAAACTAAAGAAGAATTAATACTATACTTATACACAATTCTTCTATAGTACTATTATATGTAAGCAATTACGAAATTTATCAATATGCTTACCGTACCAACCGTCCTCTCGATTATCTCTCTGATCTTAGTATGGACGTACGACGTACTGAACACGACGTAGGACTCACAGCAAGCGAAAGAGGATTAGCGTTCTCCGACTTCTCCAAGTTTAACATTACCTTGCACAATAAAGTCTTGAAATTTAACAGCACCCCGATGTTCATAAAATGCTTTTATTTCAAGGAATTACGTAACTACAAGCAATAACGAAAAGTCCTTAAAATACAGTTGTACAAGCCGTACGCTTATTTGTAAATACATCTTTATATATTATAAACCTATGTGCGTGAGTAAATAAACTCCTCCTAAACGGCTGAACCGATTTTAATGAATTTTTTTGTGTCTATTCATGAGGATTCAAGAATGGTTTAGATTAAAAAAAAAGAAAATAAATTGATTCAACCTGTGGCGTTACCTGCGTGTGACGATATACCACGGTAACTCCGCGGGGCTCATCAAGAGTATATACAATGTAGTATTATTATACTATTTCAAGTTATACATAATCATAGAGCTTATATTTTTTATAATTGTTGTGTTAACGACGCTGACGACGCCGGCATGATGATGGCGTTTCGACAGCTTAACAGCACAGCAGCGCTGTGGTACTAAAACTCTCCAAAATAAATAAACTGATTAAATATCATATGTTACAGGTTTGATGTGTTGGTGAATGGCGGAGGCGCAGTGACGTTGCAGTTCCAAAGATCACCGTTCAAACCTCTAAGGAAGACAGTCTTCGTGCCGTGGAACCAAATTGTAGTGCTGCCGCCAGTGCAGATGGAACTCAGTGATGAAAGCGTTAAAGTACCTACACCTAGGTATGAACATTAGTAGACAAATATAACTTTTATAGGTCTAGCACTCACTAATTCGTGTTCGTAAGCTTAAAACACTTTATACTAAATACATCTACAAACAATGGAAGTCTCTAAGGGCGCCCCATAAAGCGTTCTACGTGCTAGTTTAATTGTCTGTGCCCTTAGAGATCTGCGCCTTGTGCCTAGCCACCGCTGGCACCATTAACTGTCTGCAATCTGTACATTCCTGTACAGAAACTAAAATGTGCAAAATTTACTTGAACTAATCTTTTTATATTCTTTTTAACTGATCCCTACATATTGATAATACTTATTTATTAGGACTGGAAGTTTATTTGTGGAACTGGAAGTGTAAAAAAATATTAAAGCATCGTCATATTCCTATCTATATTATAAACAAGTAAATACAATTAGAGTGTCTGATTGTAATATTAAAATAACCGCTTTTTACTAAATGCCTATGTATGTGTACACGTTACATATACCGAAATAATATTCTTTTCAATTTTTATCTGTCTGTCTATTTGTCTCGGCTAATCTCAGAAATGGCTGGACCGATTTTGATGGAACCTTTACTGACAGATAGTGATAATGATATAAGCATAACTAAAGACTATTTTTTAGACTAGCTTTGGACGGCGGCGCTACCCGCGGTTGTTGTTGTAACGCGGGTAACACCGTTGAGCTTAGCTAGTTGCAAATATTATTAATCCATAAATAAAAAAGACAAATTGTATAACGTACATTTGTACATTTACATTTTGTTATGCGAGTATGTTTACTTACTCATAGATTATAGCAACGGTTGTAACCAGTTAATTAGAGTGCACGTATGTTATTTGTGGTGCACTGAAGCAATTTCACTATGGCACTAAATACACATAGCAGTCTATTCCGTTTATTCGCTTTAGAACTTTTAAAATGTTTTGTCTGTCTCAATAGATAATAACCCCTTTGTATCGATATAAATATAAAGGATTGAATTATTTATAATACAATAGGGCACCACTTCGAATCGGCTGGTTGCCAACCCCGACGCAATGGTGGGAAGCGGAGACTCCACCGTGCGCCGCACATGATCATGAGCGTCTTCGGCCAGAAGTGGTGGCTGTGCCGCCTTTGGCTTCGCCAGCTGCATCGTCGGCTACCACTACCACTGTTATATACCCTGAGGCTCAGGTGAGTAGCTGTAACATGGTTATATATGTACTGATGACAGTAACCAAGAACCACTAAAATTACGTGTTTATTTGATGAACGATTTTTATACTCCATGAACCCCATTCATGGAGTATAAAAATCGTTTTTATTTTCATATTTAAAGCGAGATTAGTTTAGGTTAGTAGAGTTAATAAACAAAAATAAAACTTCAAAATACAGTAATCCGCCATGTTAAGTTGAACACCAATAAAAGCTAGTTACGTCACTTATGTATAAAGGTCACCTGTTTTTATATTTATAATTGCACTCTAGGATATGACTACAAATCTTTAGAAACATTAAAAGGATACGCTACTGTCCATTCGATTGAGTAATAACTGTAAAGCGCGTGGTCAAGATGACGACACAGGAACACATTGTATTAGCACAAACTTATAATATTCTCAAACTTATAATATTAACGGCTAGGATATGAATGTCTCCGCATTACTCCAGCCGACGCCATTTATATCATCTGACATTATCGATCCTATTCATATTATATATGAATATGATCATAAAAACAAAGTGCATTTTATTTCTTATTATTTTTTTATCTTTCTGCATCCCTACTCCATATAAACTTTAATTGTGCCTACTAAATAATTTTCATTAAAAGGAGGTACATAGTTTATTCTTCGCTTATCTTTATATCTAAATATATATATTCTGTGCGTATGTAACTTAACTCCTCCTAAAAGGCTGAACCGATTTTAATGATGAAATATCCTGAGGATTCAAGAACGGCTTAGCTTGAAAAATATAAGAAATTGATTCGACCTGCGGCGTTACCTGCGGGTGAAGTTATACCGCGGGTAAAACCGCGTGACTCATCTAGTTAGTATAGGTTTTTATAGATGTTAAGGTTAACGAGTAAAAAAGATGTTATTGAAATAGATGCTATTCAGTTTTCACTAATTTTTCTCCTTTTCCGCTTTCCAGATCGTAAGCGAGTCGATCGGCATACCCGGCTCATCTGTAAAACTCACGTATCGTTCTTCTCAATCTGCTGGCTACCTATCGTGCGTACACGTACAACTTACACGTCGAATCATACCAGCATCACTGATCAGAGTGCATGTTCGAGTTGAGATTGAGGGTTCATTGCACACACATACTTACGAAGCTGACCCTGACCTAACTCATATATTTGCCTGGAACAAGAGGAACGTTTACAAGCAGAAGGTATATAAACAACAAATATTTTTAAGTTTTCCTTATGTGTTAAAAATGTTTTACAAGTTCTGAATATAACATATTTATTATTTAAGGTGTATGGCCAGGCACAAGCCAAAATATCAATCGGTTACGAATATACGACGTGCGTTGCAACTGTATGGGAAACTCAGACAGCAACGTTAGCTGGTTTTGATGTTGATATCTCAGACATCGGCGGTTGGGGACTGGATATACATCACCATTATAACTTCCATGAAGGTATACTACAGAAGGGCGATGGAGCTTTACTTCACTTGAAACAATATCCAAGAACTGTACAGGTAAACATACAAAGCGACTTTTTTTATTTATAAAAATAACCTGGACAGCGTTCTGGTTGAAAACCTCCTTTCTGAGGAGAGGCCTTTGTCCAGTAGAATACTATGAAAGGCTGTTAACGACATTGAAAAGTAAGCTGAAAGCTAGTTAGGAGTTGTCAATTTTAAAAACAACTTAGGGGTTTTGCTTTTAAAAATCAATTCCATTCACATCTTACACACCATCAAGGTTCTTAGGCTGAAATGATTAGAAATTATTTACATTTTTATATGTATTTTATTTAGGTTGTCATGGGTACCGGTCTGCAACGAGCATTGGAATGTCCTGATCATTGCAATGGTAAAGCTGCAGATTCCCGTCTGTTAACGCCAACAGCACTAACGTCAGGTCCAGACGGCTCATTGTACGTTGGTGACTTCAATCTTGTACGTCGGATTACTCCCGAAGGCGTTGTCACCACTGTACTTCAATTAGAGTAAGTATTTCATAAGTAAATACTTTCACGTAGGTATATAATAAATATAGGTTAAACTTGATGTTTTATACATTTTAATTTTCTGTCTTTCAGAACAACACAAGTTGCATATCAATATTATATTTGTATATCACCAGCTGATGGATACTTATACATATCAGATTCAGAAAGGCACCAAGTACGTAGGGTAATAGCATTGGAGAAAGTGCGAGATCCATCAAGTAATTCAGAACCTGTTGTTGGCAATGGAGACCGATGTGTCCCTGGAGATGATTCCAATTGTGGCGATGAAGGTCCTGCTATGAAGGCCAAGTTAGCTCATCCTAAAGGTATGCAATATTTTTAAGACAAGGAAGAAATCTCTTTACCATCAACCTTTGTTCATGACAAAATGTCTCTATTTGCTTCTAGGTCTTGCTATTGCGGCTGACAGAACAATGTATATCGCTGATGGAACTAACATCCGAGCAGTCGATCCAAATGGCATAATACACACACTAGTTGGTCATCATGGACATCATAACCATTGGTCACCTGTTCCCTGCCGTGGAGCAATACCACCCTACGAAGCTCAACTGCAATGGCCAACTGGAGTTGCTTTGTCTCCTCTAGATGGATCACTGTACTTTATAGATGACAGAATCATTCTGAAATTAACTGTTGACATGAAAATTAAAGTTGTAGCTGGACAACCCTCACATTGTCGTATAGGAAGCGACGGAAAGCCTATTGCTAAGACAACTAATAGAACAACTACAGATATTAGGGAAGATTCCAACTTAGGCACAATACTAGCTATTGCATTTGCACCGAGTGGAATTTTGTATGTTGCCGAAGCTGATTCTAAGAAAACGAATACAATAAAGTCAATAGATCCCTCTGGTAAAATTATGCACTTTGCTGGAAAAATTCTTGAAAATCTTAAAGAATTAAGCTGCGAATGCAATTCGTCAGTCTCAGCTACAATTATACCAGCAAATGGTCGTGACGAAGGTGCTGGTTGCCCATGTAGACTAAGCGTAGCAGCAGGTGACGAACCTCCTACTAGCACAGAGACTCTACTATCCTCTAATGCGAAATTCCAAACAATATCAGCTCTCGCTGTTACCCCCGATGGAGTCCTTAATGTTGTCGATCAAGGTAATATTAACAATATAACTTATTAAACCAAAATCCATTTTCTTCTGTTTATTAAAAATTATTATTTAACGATTTTGTTTTAGGATCACTACACATTTTAGCATTGAAACATTATTTGCCATCGCATGATGAAAATGGAGAATTTAGAATACCATACCCGCCTACTTCTGAAATCTATGTATTTAACCGTTACGGTCAGCATATCACCACAAAAGATTTAACGTCGGGTAAAACAAGGTATTCATTCTTATATTCTAAAAATACGAGTTTTGGCAAACTATCGACAGTTACAGACGCTTCTGGAAACAAAATACAATTACTCAGAGACTACAGCAATATTGTTAGCTCTATCGAGAATACGCAAGATCACAAGCTTGAATTAAAAATATCTGGAATTGGTTACCTTACTAGAATATCAGAGAAAGGTGCGTCGGAAATAGAGTTTGATTACGACGCCAATTCAGGTTTACTCAACAGTCGTTCAGGGGTAAGTCATACAACTAATATACCAACATTCACTAATAATAAATCTATTTATATTTACTTTAATAAATAATATGTATTTTAGGCAGGAGATACTGTGATTTATAACTATGACGAACTAGGACGAGTAACTAAAATTATAATGCCATCTGGTGAACAAGTGCATATAACTTCCGGTCTTGCGAAGAATTACGGCTTAGCTGTAACAGTATCAAATCCAGCCAGCACAATTCCTGTTGGCGTAGCCAAGAAATGCGAATACGTTCTACATGGACAGTCTTTCAAGCAAATCACTATAAATAACGGCAAGCAGATTACCGAAGGTCGTATTTACTCTAACAACACGCTGCTTCTTGATACTCCCTGGGGAGGGAAATTCGAAAGTATTGCAGCTGCCAAACATCCACTTTTAGAGGCAGCTTTACCTATTGAAGCTGAAATGCTTCACATGTGGTCACATCAAACAACTACCTTTGGAGACGGTCTGGTGAATAATATGTATTCACTGTACACATTAGTTGGCGATGTGCGAAATCCCCAGCAAACTTTGAACAGAGAGATATGGGTAAATGATTCTAGAGTACTAATCATTGAATTTGATCAGTTTAAGAGCCGCGAAACTTTCTTTAACGCCGACAGGAACCCATTATTTACTATTGCTTATGACGTAGCAGGACTGCCTCTTTCATTCAATCCTCATGGTGCTGGAGCTCCTTTAAATATTTCATATGACAGATTTAATAGAATTAATGGCTGGAAATGGGGTAATACTGAGGAAAGTTATAACTATGACCCCCGTGGAATGTTATCAGAAATAACAAGTCCTCAGGATGGCACTAAATTCATTTATTATAATGAAGGGAATCTTGTCTCCAAAATCACACTAGCCAGTCAAAAGAGCTTTAAATATAAGTACGACGACGACGGTGGCTTAACTCACGTAATTCTGCCCTCAGGATCAAATCATTCTTTTAGTGTTCAACCATCCATCGGTTTCTTGAGGGTCACTTACACACCACCTGGCTCTTCAAAGAAATATTTACAACATTATTCACATACTGGTGAACTTCTACAGACTGTATTCCCTGGTGATGGAGCTCGTGTGGTCTATCGCTATTTTACTACTAATAAAGTTTCTGAAGTTGTTCATGGTGATGGTCAGACGCAGATACATTACGCAGAAAATAGTGGACTTCCGTCAGAAATATTGCATGTCGACCGAGACGTTGACTATCGGTGGGAGTCTACATATGTTGGTGGTCTTCTAACAGAGGAACGACTTGACTATGGCGCCAAAACTGGTCTGAGTAACGCAAAGATAATATACGAATATGATAACAATTACAGAATAACATCCGTCCAGGGACGGATTGGGGGACAAACTCTTATAACACATCATACAATGTATAACAGTAAAACCGGTGCTCCAGAAATTTTGGGACAGTTCACTGTATCTAAACAAAAGTGGAATGAGACGTCCGTATATGACGGCATTGCCATGTTCTCGCGTGTACTGAACGATCAGTTCTTAGAAAAAGAAGTTACAGTAAATATTCATAGAATGGAAGTGTTTAGAATGGAATTCTCTTATGATAAACATGGAAGAATATCACAAACACGTACACATACAAGGAATGTCGGAGTCAATACCTACACGAATGTGAAAAACTATACCTGGGATTGCGATGGACAGCTAACAGGACTCGAAGCGCAAGAGCCTTGGGGCTTTAGATATGATGACAACGGCAACATGTTATCTTTAACGTACAGAGGAAATACTATTCCCATGGAATACAACGATATGGATCGGATTATAAAATTCGGTGAAGGTCAATACCGATACGATAGTCGTGGTCTCGTATCTCAAAATGCCAGAGAAGAAAGATTCCAATACAATTCGAAAGGACTTTTAATAAGAGCAACAAAACGAGGAAGATTTGATGTTCGTTACTATTATGATCATCTTGACAGGTACGTTATTTATATAATAGTAAAAATATCATAGTAATAATTTTATTTAAAACAATAGAATTCAGCATCAAATCTGTAAAAGTAATTGTCACTCATACTTAGTGCACTTGAGTGATATTTTAGTATACAATTAATACCTTTATGTTTTTATTCACTATCAATTTGTTATAATGATTACATTAAACATAAACCATTATTTCCAGGCTTTCCACAAGAAAAGATAACTTCGGTAACGTTACTCAATTCTTTTATACTAATAAAGAGAAGCCTCACGAAGTAAGCCACATTTATTCACCACGTGAGAACAGGTTTATGACATTAGTTTATGACGACAGAGGACACTTGATCTATACACAGGTACGAACCACACATAAACTGGAAAAAAACTATTTAACGCCGCCGTTAACCAAAACTTATAAACATAATTTTTGTTCCAGGTTGCGCGACATAAATATTACATCGCTACAGATCAGTGCGGAACACCGGTAATGATCTTTAATCAGTATGGCGAAGGCATCAGAGAAATTATGAGGTCTCCGTACGGGCACATAGTATACGATTCAAACCCATACTTATATTTACCTGTCGATTTCTGCGGTGGGTTACTGGATCAAGTGACTTCATTAGTCCACATGGCGAATGGAAAAGTTTATGATCCACTGATTGGGCAATGGATGTCTCCGTTGTGGGAAAATCTCATTGAGAGAATACACGATCCAACTCAGCTGCATTTATACCGGTTTAATGGGAACGACCCTATCAACGTGAGACCTCAAAACAAAAAGCCAACAGGTAAGGACAATAAAATTAATATTGAAAAATAAATAAAATCTGTGTGATCGTAATTTCAAACAAGCAGCTTTTCAGAAAATGCATATGAATGTATATAACTTTATATTATATTAATATATTATGGTATGTCTCTGTTTATTCCGTCATTAGCAAAATTGGTCCAGCCGTTCCTTAAATTAAATATTTGGTACGGCTGGACCAATTTTGACGGAATTTGCATTAGTCGATACCTGATTATATAAGTAGTAACTTTGCCTTACGATGTGACATCGCAGGAATCAACTAGTTGTAAATAAAAATAAAATGTATTCTGAAAAGAAAACTTATGCAAATGTTATTTTTTTGAACAGATCACCTGTCATGGTTGAAGTTGCTGGGCTATGAAACAAAGAGCCTGGCACCACAGTTGTATCCTGACGAATTGCCTGGCGGTTCAGTGCTGCCGAGCATTCCACAAGGCAGACCTGTATGGGGAACTGCACCAGCAGGCAGCAGTCCCGGTATACCTTCTGCTATGTCACTACTTCCGACAGTGACTATCGAATCAGGGTTCCTGTCACACATGTCTAACAAGAGAATAGCAGACTTCAGAAGCCTCTCCATACCGGCCATGTCTGCTCTTAAAACAGACGCCCTAAATTTGGCTCCGAAACGTATCGGCTCGGATTCTGAGCCACCATTCGGGCGAGGTATCCTTGTATCAAGGAATTCTCGTGGTCGAGCAGTCGTCACCACAGTACCGTCTGCGAATGCTATCTACCGCGATGTATACACTTCAGTATTCAACCGATCTCATCTTCTACCATTCTCGTTCATAGTGCATGGTGATCAACAGGATGTTTTCTATTTTGTGAAAGAGGAAACCTGGCGCGCCGCTGATGATAAACAGCAGCTAAAACGTATGCAAGGCAAATTGAACGTAACTTTCCACGAGATCGCTGAGGGCGGCCGGTCATACGCAGATGTAAAAATTCATGGAAAGACGAGTATAGTGAACCTACGGTACGGCACAAGTGCGGAACGAGAGCGCCAACGGCTACTGCATCACGCGCGCGCCTCAGCCGTGCGTAAGGCGTGGCATCGCGAGCGTGAGGCGCTCCGCAGCGGGTTGGGTGGCTTGCTAGACTGGTCGGCAGCAGAATTAGACGAAATCCAGAAGGCTGGACAAGTGGTCGGCTACGAAGGCGAATACGTGCACGATGTGGCGCGTTATCCCGAGCTTGCAGAGGACCCGTATAATATCCGTTTTGTGAAGAAACGGTCGGACCGCGCTGAGCGGCGACGACGAAAGCGCGAGGATTGCCAGGCGCCTTGGTGGCTCGCCTGGGACGATATCTGCTAGTGACGTGCCGCCATCCATATGCCAAATGGTGTGAATGTGAAAATAGGTGTGTGCGAACGGTGAAGAATGGTCGTGCGAGTGTTTGTGGAAATATATTTTGTAAATACTCTCTATTAATTGTTAATTGTTGATGTATGTATGTACGGTAGATGCGAATCCCTATCGCTGTGTAAATAATAAAGTTTAATTTGCAGGGAGAGAATGGACCTTTTGAGAGGACTGATATTAAAAATAAATGTAATGTATGTATAAATAAGATTTATGTGAATATGAAATTATTTATACTTATTTATCGGTAAAAAAGCTTCATTGTGTCCAATGTTCTTATAAATTTAGATGAAGACTATTTGAAAGAATAAAAAGGCATACTTTTTTAACCAAATCAAACTGTAGTTTTTTTAACCATATCGATATATTATGTAAGTTATGCAGTAGCTAACTAGCTACTTAGCTGTAGGTAACACTAGTCAACAAAATAAAATATTTTTTCAATGTCGTAAAGTATTTCATGTGATTTGTGTCCAATGAGATATAATGTAAAAGTCAAATAAAAGTCAATATTTGTATATGGTTCTGTTATAATATTTCCCACGCACACATCATAATTAAATTGGAGAGACCTATGTCCAACAGTGGACTGCGATAGGGCTGATGATGATGATGATGACACGTCATAATCAAATCAACAGCCTGTAATAGTCCAAGGCTTGACATAGACCACCAAATTCAAATTCATTTAATCACTTAAGACACTAAGTGACATTTATGAACGTTAAATTGAAGCTACAGTAAAAATCATAGATCGACACAAACAGACACCACATTGTACACATGTACTGAATTATCAAGGTAAATTAGGTGGAAACACCAAAATCTATTGCCAGCTTGTGTCGATCTAACTTCTAGTGTCCAAAATGCGGATAACCTTATGAGAAGAATACTGTTAAAGAAACTCATGGCCACTCTTTATAAAAGTGAGATCTTCAGGTATAATAGTGTTAGTATTACATAAAAGGTAAATAGTATGTAAGCTGTTGCCACCTGAATTTCATTTTATTGAAATGCACCAAATCACTCGGCCATACCGTTGAAGGTTTGAACCTATTAAACATAGAAGCCCAACACTCCTTAGAGAGGAGGTATTTGTCTACCATATAATCTGATAGAGATTTCAAGTTTTCCTTCCATTTTCAATGCGGTTATCCTTCGCAGTTTGGTCCCATAGTCGCCAAATATGTCACGCCAATATATAGACAAAATATTTGTCCGTAGTCTCTAAATTAAATTCACTTTTAATGTACCTTTTATGCATTCATTATTATTAGGTACTTTAACAGACCTTTTAGGGCCGGCCTCCGGTACCCTCACCCACTCGGTGAAACACAGCGCAAGCGCTGTTTCACACTGGTTTCCTGTGAGGCCATCTGGTCGAGCCGGCCCTTTAATGCCCAAGCATGGCTCTCCCACTAACTATTATCACTAAAGTACAGAGATTTGATATCTACGAATAATCAAATAATAATAAGATTGATATTATATCTGAATGTAATTTTAATGGTGTATGTACTTATAATATCAAAATCAAAGTTAATATAAGACCTCAAAAATGATGTAATACAGTAAAATACAATTTTGTGTAAAAGTTATTTATTTATGTTCGAACCGTCAATCTTTGAACAACATATTCAAGTAAATTTTTACAATATCAATTTTATACACAAAATTCATGTCAACGCAATCATAAAATTTTAATTGTACATCATTAATGTTATAACCGTCTGAGTCCATTATCACATGTCACCTAAAATAAAATTATATTTACAATGCGGCTAAAACGACCAAGTTGACACTGATACTTTATACAACCCCGAACTGAATCATATTGTATTTATAAAAATCTCCATTCGAAAATATATACAATAATTATATTATATCTTAAATTATAGGTACATTCACATGTTACAAATAAACTTCTATTTTACAATCGTCTACATATTGAGCTACACGTTCGTAAACAAATGAGATCAACAAAACGCATTATTTAACTACACTTCAACTTATGCAATATTTGTGTTAATAGCAAAAAAATATGTCCACGCAATCTATCATACACCTAGGAAGTACATTAATATATACAAAACAAAATAGTTCTCTTATCTAGGCATGTCATAGAATGCCGTAATGAACACATGTCATTAACTAAAATAAATATAAATATAGCGACACCGCTTTACAAGTGAGTACATAAAAACTGTACACAATAAAATATATGAAATGGTATGCCTATTTAAATATTTCGGCAGGTAACATTATATTTATAAATAGTATATAACGAATTTGTGCGCGTGCATTATAACAACTACTCGTTAATTAGTTAAGAACCTTGGAAAGTGATACAAATGGATTAAGTTTCATTTATTCATGAAGAAATTCATTCTTTCTATATCATACTATTGGCAAATGCATACTATTCAAAATGTAAAGATTAGGACGGGATAGTTACAATTATAAAAATTACTTCATACATTTGAAATAGTACGATTAGAAGCTTGTAAAAGCACTTATATCAAACAACTAGCCCCCAACCCGCACTTGGCAAGCGTGGGGAGGATCCATAACCCGTTCCCGAACGGAGACCTGAGCCCAGCAGTGGGATATCATGGGTTGTCGATGATATATTAACATGCATAATAACAGATACAAAAGTGCATTGGTTAGAAAAATTGAGTTTATATAAAAGCTATCTATCGTTGCGTGGTTTCTAATCAAAGTTGATTTCTGGTTGATAACTGTCAATGCAATATTAATTCTCTACTATTAATTAAACGAGCTATTTTTATTCATTATCAACATTTTGCGTAGGCCATTTAAAATATACAAGTTTAACAATATCATATATATATATATATATATATATATATATATATATATATAT
>PKRV01000430.1:1421706-1488525 GCA_003709505.1 Hyphantria cunea | reverse complement strand
ATATATATATATAACAGGTTTTCACGTTTTTTTGTATATTTTGCTGGCGTGTCATAGATAAAATAGTTTACATCACACTTAGACCAACAGAAGGCGAAGTTGCGTGGGTCAGCTAGCATACTATATACATATTTTGCTACCTATATAAAAAAACAACTATATCGATGAAAGAGAAAACAAGCGATATTCATCATACATATCTGGAACATATAAAAACTCAAACTTGGATACCATTAGTTCCATTTGCACATTTGATTCTTCTTTTGTCTATACTTTTAGACATTAAAGAAGTGTATGCAATTGCCAATATTATGTTTACAGTTTATTCACTAATATGTGCTAGATATTGACAACTATTAATTCTAAACATTCATTTCAATACATTATAATCATTAGTGATAAATTAAAAGGTTCTGTAGATTTTCATTCAATTCATATATACATTATACATAGTCAAGCGTGTCCACTTAAAATCCACAATATCTATGTAATCTGATTAAAATAGCACATGCATATACAGGGAGTGGCTTAAAGTAGATTTACTTGATACATTATTTTAAATACCAAGACTCGAATATTTTGTATTATGTACGATTGAGGCAAATTGCTTTTAAGATGAACTTTACGACACTTTTACTATCCCAAACTTGTCACCACTTTCTAGATTATGCTGTCTATTTCATTGTTAATGACAACACAGTAGGGAATAGGCATACGCAGGCGTATCCCTCTGTCAAAATATAAGACCAAATACGTAATGCGCAATTTAAAAAAGAATAGGGTGGTAAAATCAAAACAACTACTTAAGCGACACGCAAAAGGAGGTCACAAAAATATTTAAGTTATGGATGAGATTTTTTTTAACAACTGAGCAATATTTTTACAAACAAAATGACCGTATTTATGCCGAAAGCTCTAAAGAAGCTTCCCAATTAGTCAACAGAGTACAACGTAGCCATAATCCGACTTCGGTGATGATTTGGTGGGTGTAAGTTACGAAAGAGTGCCTTAGCCTTAATTTTATGAAAAAGGTATCAAAACATCGGACAAATGTATCAAGACACCATTCTCGAGGTAGCCCCTTAACAACAACATGTTCAATAACTAAGAATGGTCCTTTCAGCAAGACTCGGCGCCGATTCATAAAGCTCGATCCACACAATCTTGGTTATAAACGAACATTCCAGAATTCAAGAGTTTAAGACTAGCCGTTATCTAGTCCTGGTCTTAATCCACTGGATTATGATTTATGGGTAAGTTAGAGAGCTTGCTCATAACACCATGATAATTTGGAGTCCCTAAAATTATAGAAAGAGCGCTTGCTGCTATTGATTTTTGGTTGATTGAGTTGATTGCTGGCCTCAACGTTATAAGGACTGTATTGCAGCCAATGGAGAACACTTCGAATAAGCTTTATATTTTTTAAAGCTTTTATATTAATGTATTAAACTGACACACTGTAATAGCAATAAATGTAACGTGCAATAAAAAAAATGATTTTTCTTTGTAACAATGTTTATGGCAAGACTAAAAACAAAAGCCCTGCATACTAAATTTCATCAAAATCGTTGAAATATGTACAAGAATTGCTCGTTCAAAGGTATTAGATATTTTAACGTATGATAGAGCTGCTAGTAGAAAATCATAGGTGTTTGCTAGGCAATAGAATAAATTAATTATTTTTGCTTGTGGCCACTCACATAAACTCCCTCAACAATGCACATAAATGTATACTGGATCTTAAATGACCAATTTTGCATAATGTTTACACTAATAACACATATAGACTAAAATTTATCTTATTGCTCTCCATCTATACCTAAATTTGAGTCCAAATTTGATATTACTACAATCCCAAATATTGCTTAAAAAGAGGTGCAAAGTGCTCTCTTCACATATAAGACTACATGACACCAAACACATTTTAGTATTTTGTACGAATAAGTGCACTGAAATAACGATATAATTTCATTGCGTTCAAAACAATCAAACGCACCCTCTAAAAGTATAAAAGAAAAGAAGAAGAAGAAATTATCAGACAGATTTTACCCTACAATACAGATTCATTCCATGCAGTGCTTAATATCAGTTAAATAAATAAAATAATAAGTATTATTCACATAATAATGCTTCGTTATATGGAGATTAGCGTACACTACTTATCATGAATAACGGATAACAATAAAACGGTGTGACATAGGAAGGTCATTTCATCAATAAATAATTCACAATAAATTAAATTGTGCATCGCAAAAAACTACAGAACCTATTAAAACGGCGTGCCACATTATAACAAACATCCATAGAATGCACATGCGTTACCAAAACGGAACGTAAAATAACATCGCTACTCTAACTACCCACAGCTGTGATGCTTACACGAAACTATCTATATAATACATATTTACAACTTATTTAACACAGATTCACGAATCACTGCAATATATTGTACTTCATTTAAGGTCCGAAATAATCAGTGCTAAATTGTCATGTAAACAGTCATTTTGATTAATACTGATTTACGCAAATTTTTCTATTTTAATGCAAGTGATCTTAATAGGGCTACTCTTACTGTATTAAATGTTACTGTATGCCAACCTGAATGCTATTTAAATTTGTTTATTTAACAAATTGTGTAACAATATTGATATATACAGTCGCCATTAACAATTTCAACAACAAATAAAATATTTACTATTATAATAATATCCGGATTCATCAACATATCTAATTTACTATTAGTAACTTTAAGTTTCTATTCTCCATGCATGTCATGATCCAATCACTTTCAATGTTGCGCTTTAAATTAAATTTTCGTATACATATATAGATATATTAGTAACTTGTGACATTCAAATAATTAGAATACATGATTAAAAATTATATAAGTACGATAAATAAATGAAATAGTATCATATACATGATTAAACCAATTAATACCATCATATTGTACATGTCATGTGATGAAACTGATGAATTTAATATAGGCTCTATGGAATAAAGTTGCTTACCTTTAGAAATAGCAACACTGAAGATATTCCCTAATTAAAATTGTTTCTATTCATTATATTGAAAATATTTATGAACTAGGAAATAATATTTATGACATTTTTAATTGTCGTAATTTTAATTATTATACCTCATAGTAACTGAAGTATGTATGAATCAAAAATTTACAAATCCATTAAACATCCGTCTATGTTATAGTCTATATTGGTGAATTGAATGGCCGCTAGATACGTATGTGTGTGTGAAACAGCGTCAAACTGCACGGCACTGATCACTAACAATGTTACGTAATAATTTATTTAAAAGTTATATTTACAGTATATTTCACTAGGGGCGGGTCCCTAGTTTCGTCATCACACCACTAGGAGCTGTCAGCGTTCGATTTCCGTCGCACTTGCTGTGCGTTCATCGCCTGTGCTGCAGCTTGGCTTATAAATTGACTGGTTCCTATAACACAAGAAAATTTACTTTTTTATATTTAGTTGAAAGTATTATTTCAAGCCAAGTTAGCAAAACTGCGGTAGTTCCTATAAAAAGATACATGTATACAAGTATGAATTCGTATCGTTTTTACAATATTTATCACCGCCCTTAACAGGAACACAAATCAAACAGAGAATTGTTTCTTTTTAGGAAATAAAGCTTCGTCATGAAGTTGTTTTATGGCATAGGAGGGCAAACATACAGACGTGACCTTGACAATAAGTGACTATTTACCGCCAGCCTTGGAAAGTTGCAACTCACAATTTATAAGAAAGTTGTCGCTTTTTGAGCGATACTCCTATATACCATGAGGAGGCACTTGGATCCAAGTAACCCCACTCACTCAGGGAGCATTTTGACATGGTTTTCAGTAATAATTTATATTGAAATTAGCCATACATCTGAAATAATCTCTTGAAAGAAATATAAAATAAGTTGCCGGTCATTTACAGGCCAGGTGGGGTGATTATAGATAGATGGCTGGATCACGAGAAGTCCAGAATGGAACCAATTAGTATACGATTGGAGAGGCCTATATCCAGCAGTCCATGTCCGTGTGGTGACGGATTAGGTAGATGTGGTGACAGAGTATCACCACTCCTATTTATCTCTTGGAATACGTAAGGGAGTTTGCTTACTTGGTTCCCTCTAACGAAACCCGACATCCACACCCACGTAGGACAACGTCATTGCAAAGAGAAGAAAACTTGAAACAAACGCATTTTTTTAACGTGTGGAAACCCCCAAGGATCTTTACCCCACCAGGGTTTGCAGCGGGGTGGTGTACCGGAATCACACCAACTAAAACCACACGGTGTGCCACTCTGCGCCTGAGAAGACCCGGGAACTGCTGTTATTAACACATCCGGACCACTCCCAGCGCATGCCCGCACTGACAAGGGCACCGTCTGCTGGGAAAATCTCTATTTAGGCAACGTACGGCACACGCGACGTCCCGTCCATCCGCATCCACACTCATGGCGACATGAGGCGCTAGTGAGCGCGCCTCCACTGCCTGGTTCACCGGTGGCGAATTGGGTCCGAGTGGAGGACGTGCTCCTGGGCCCTCTTCGCCGCCTCCTTCTGCGAAATGAAGTCTTCGCAGAAGATTGCGACCGCGGTAAAACAGTTATCACTACCGTCCACGGAGAGTATGACGGCCGGAGATATCTCCTCCGATGACTGCAGCGAGGGCACAACGCTAAGACGCCAGGTGGTTTGAAGCAAGCTGTCGGGAGTGCTCGTCGAAGAACCACCAAACAATCATCAATGATGAAGCCCAAATATTTCATCTGGATCCAAACCGGTACGAGGACCGAGTTGATCTCGATGGAGGCTCAGCCCAGCGCCTCTATGCGCTCAATCACCAAAGAGACTCCCCTGGTGGCCCGGCGCGCCTCCTCTTGGAAATTAGCCCCCCGGGCTATAACCAAAGTGTCATCGGCTTAATAAATTACTCCCAGCTTGGGGAGAGACGACTTCGAAGGACCCAGTCGTACACCACATTCCATAGGAATGTCCAAGGACAGAAGCCTGTGGAACACCGCATGACTTTTCTCGATCCTTGTATGTCACGGTACGCTCCTCTAAATAGTCTGCTACTAGCCTCAGGTACTCTGGCACCCCGTGGGAGTGGAGTGTTTCCCTGATGCAACTAAATGGCAGTCTATTGAATGCAATGACGATATCCAACGATACCGCCAACAGCACGCCGCCACAGCCGACTGCCTTTTCGGTCACGGCCCTAAGGCGCAACACGGCATAATCAACAACCCATAATGTCCCACTGCTAGGCTCAGGTCTCCCCGTAGGAGAGGGTTAAGGCCATACGTCTTCCCGCTGGGCAAGTGCGGGTTGGGGACTGGCAAGACAACGTTGTGGCTACGCAATATTACCGTTCGATGTTTTCTAGCCGCCCAAAGGCTTCCAACTAAACTTCACGACTGTTATCCTATGATAACAACCGAGACCGACTGCTTAACGTGACCTCCGAATCACGAAGACGCTCATGGTAACATGCCACTAGCGGTCACCCATCCAGGTATTGACCGCGCCGTCATTGCTTACCCTCGGTGATTGTTGTTTCTAATCACCGAGTGCAACTGGGCTATGAGCGCCTCGGCTCGCAACATGGCATCGATCGTCGAAAACTCCTATACCAACCGGCCAAAACCTCCTATTTAAGGAGAGGCCTATGTCAAACAGAGGACTGTTAAAGGCTGTTGATGACGTGAGATTAACTTACCGGTAGCTGTAGGCAAAGGTGCAGGCTGTGCGGGGTGCGGTGGGGCAGGGTGGGCGGGGTGTGTGATGTGAGAGGAGAGCGGGACGGCGGGGGCGGCGGGGGTGACGGGGCGGGGCGCTCGGGCCTGCGGGCGTGGCGCGGCTCGTGCACTCCGCACCACTTGCACGTTCCCTCCGCGGACCCCACCCTTCACGCCGCTCGCTGACATCAGTTGCGCTACGGGAATAAACGATTCGTGAGAAACAACTCCCACTTAGATAAGATGACGATCGAAAAGGTTGATTTTGAATTTAAATTGTATTTGTATTCTGTTTTATTAAACTTTATTCTTCAATCTTTCTTTTTTCCACTCATACGGTTGATACTTTTTCTTTAAATTTTGAAAGGACCAAATAGTCAGTATACCTTTCCAAATAATAAATATAAAAAAGGACTGAATTAAGAACTTCTTTTTTTAAGTTTTTAAAAGCCTTCACTAACTTACCGATAGGTAGAGAAAGCACCGAGGGTGGGTTAGTTAGAACAACAGACGTAGTTGGTGGTACCGATACCAGGAGCCCACTTGGGGCCCCTGAGACATTCAAGGATAATGAAATCGGGGCCGACAACCCCGGAATTTGGACTTGAACATTCTGCAGGCCTTGAAGTCCCTGGAGACCTTGCAACGATGCTAAACTTAATCCCTGTGAAAGAGGAAACATTTAGTTTTATACTTAGCTATCTATAGAATGCACCATGGACGCTTAAAAAATAGTTCTACAAAATACTATGTTTATGTGTATGTTGGTACACATATGTAATACACGTGTGGCTTAAAATGTAATAGATATGTTAATATATAATTAAAATAAAATACAACAAAACAGTTAATAAAGTCCTATTTTTTTACTAAACACAGAAGGCTCTCACAACCTATTGTACCTATATAATTGCCGTAACATAATGTCGCAAAGGGTGGTGTCAATCTACTATTTTAATACCAGCTATGATAATATCCTACGGGCCTAAAGCATGGTGTATGGATATCACCTGTGTCTCATTTCATTAGTGTGCTGTCTTGTACAAATATTGTTTCTTAAATGTATCATATACACACATACACGTCAACACTATAGAGCAACACCGAACGGAGGGGAGAAGCCATACCGTCCTTTTCCGATATCCTCACACATGCACGTTTTAGCCTCACATACAAAAACAATCGCACTATGAACTGACCCATAATAATAAAAACAAATAATCAAAATTTCACGCACACAAATACAGTCTGTGTCGTAACAGTGTAACGGTAGACTCATTTGAGCTTATACTTTGACAGAGGAGAACGCCTGCGTATGGTAACTTCCTACCGTGTTACTCTATGCATCGAAACACACCGCAAAAAAACAACTGAACTAAGAACCTCATTTATTTATTTAGAGTAGGTTAAAAGTGGATCAGTGTTATTTTACCTGTAAATGACACACAGGTTGTGGTTGAGATGCGGGTGCTGTCGCCGTCTCAGGACCGATCAGTCTCTCCAACAGAGCGCTCTCACTACTGGACACGTTTGTCGCTTCGTTTTCGCGAGTGTAGGTACTCATTACTTGTACACCGACACCCTGATGCACAGATAATATAAAATTGAGCAAATGCTTGGAGTTTAGTTATGTATGTACTGTTAGTTCGAAATGCATCAACGGTTTGTTTTTAATTATTTTTCTTAAATAGACTAAAACTATAGATATGAGTAGAGCAGCAGATATCTTATTTGTGTAACTAATATCTAATACAGTGATGTAAACCGTTCTCTAATATCTAGAAATTAAATCTTACTCTATTTAATACACTAATAATAATAAGTACAGCTTTAGAAAACTTTTCATTCCACGAACGCATCCATTGAAACTGTGATTTTGCAGTATCGATACACTAAGTGTCACAGTCGTCCCTTGCAAACTGATAGATTTAAGGAAATCTGAATACGCGATTTATAAAAACCAGCAACAACACATGCTAGGATGTGCCAACCTCCATAACTTACAAGTACGGCACATTTTTTTAATTCCAAGGTTTGAATAAGTTAGAGTAATTTTGTATGACATTAGACAGATTTTTTCATATATCAAACTTGCTATTTGCTGATTCTAAGAGATAAATTGGTAAATAAAAGCATATTCCTATTTATAGACAATGTTTAATTTACGTGTAATCATGTTGTCTGTTATGTTTAGATTAGCAAAAGCAAGGTAGTGGCTTTTGTCAAGTGAGAGGATATGTAGTAATATATGTGTGGAATACACAACATTTTGAGAGAGACGTACTTAAAGTGAAGAAATACTTTACTATAGACAAAATGATGTAACACTGATCAAATACATACAAATACCTAGACCAAAATCATGTTATATAGTGCCTCCAGACAATGTTTCTTTATTTCCAAGGAAACCAGAACATACAATAAATTTAATTGCCAAATGTATAAAAACACTGGCAATTCTAAACTTGCCACGTTGTGACACTATCCAAACGTTTTTTTCAGGCTGCACAATCTTATGTCTTGGGGTTTATAATGGTAAAGGTAGCCCAACTATTTACATAATTATAACAATAGGTTTATAATTTTAGTCCTTCTGGTGACAAAATTTTTCTAATTTTGTGTTTCATCAGAATTTGCATTGCACATAGACGTTTGAAGGTAAAAATAAGGTCGAGTGAACAATATATTTTCATTAAAACGTCAAAAATATAGACGTGGTTTATCTATACTAATATTATAAAGAGTTACAGTTTGTGAGGCTTGGTGAGAAGGTAAACTCTGAATTTACTGAACCACTTTTGAAAATTATTTTACCAATAGAAAGCCATATCCGACATACACACGGACGAAGGCGTGAGCCAAAGCTAGTTTTAATATAAAATATTAAGACATTACGTCATTAACGTCTGCCTCGTTGGTCTAGTGGTTAGCGTAAGCGACTGCAGATCAAGAGGTCTCAGGTTCGATTCCCGGGTCGGACTGCTGTTGGGTTTTTCGCACAAGAAATTCAGCCCGGAGTATGGAATATAGTGGTGTTTCCCGCTCGTGCCTCGGAGAGCACGTTAAGCTGTCGGCCTCGGTTGTCATGAATGAATGCCATAGATGCATTCGTTATTGGGAAGTCAGTGCCCTTAAATATGCTGACAACTAATTCAATCTTCGAATTCAGTTCACCCGCAGGGTTACGGATGTCCGATACCAGACACTCCGTGTAAAACCTGATATTCAGGTAAAACCGGTTGAACTAGTAGCCGACCTCAAATCTTGAGAATAATAAAGGCTAGGAAGATGATGATTACGTCTTACCTATTAACAAATTATTAAATATTTGAGTTGGTTGGTTGTTTATTACCATATAAACTTTGAATTGAAAATGAATGACAATTTATGCTGTACTTTCTGATGTTACTTTTAATCATTCTGGTAATATTTTTAACATAGAAATCTGTACTTCCATGGGCGTACTGAGGGGCAAGGGGGGGGATTGCAGCTACCCACCTGGGTTTGGTTACATCCCTACTAACTATCTTCTTTTATGGTCAAAGTTAAGAAAAAGTATCTTTTGCCATTTGGAGAACAATATTCAACTTTCAAAAATCGTGCATCAACACGCTAGCAGCGCTGCAAGCAAAATTACTGCGCTTGGACCCTCAATCAGTGGCCGCCTCGGTCCACGCACTCCACGCTTCCATAACAACATTACTGAATCTAGTCGAGCCACTTTGAGTACCGTGAAGATCAGATCATCGGCGTACTCCAACTTATGGGTCCAAATCGGGGAGTAATAATTCGAAGGGTAAGTACCCTAGGGTTTTTTGAAAAATAAAAATGCCCAAGTATCTATTAACCTCGTGAGAACCAAAATTAGCCTATCATATTTAGGAATTTATTTAGCGACTTAGCTCCACCTCGTTCAAGTAGGTACTTGTAGTCTTATACCAAAAGTACTCTGTGACAAATGTTTGCATTATGCCTATACTTCTTAAAAAAAATTTAATTGCTATGTTGGTTCCTATACAAAATAAACTGACAAATTGAGCGTTACCTAAATTGTATGTACTATGAGCCATTTTTTGGATAATTAATTGGAGTACTTAGTGTCCACATACCGAATGAAGTCCAGTTTCGTGGCTATTTGGTGGTTAAGGCTAAACCGGCTTCGAAAAAGCTTGGCGTTCTCAACAGATCGAGACGGTATTTCATTCTACCCACCGCCTTCTGCTTTACAAGGCGCAGGTTCGGCCTCATATGGAATACTCTTCTTAACACTGCCCAGCATAACCGGCTTTTAACTCTGTACCGCGTCCAACGGAGCGCAACTCGAATCCTTGACTGCCAAGATGGTTCAAATCGACTAGACTCTAGTCTATAGTAATGCATGGCGAAGCCACATCGCCTCATGTGGCTTTATTACTTTTACTATGTGTATTGCTCTGAGGAATTGTTCAAACTGATCCCTACCGCCTCTTTCCGCCATCGTCCTAAGCGATAGAAGTTTCATCCCCATCATTTAGATGGTTGGATGTCCACAACTGTGCGCTTTTCTAGAAACTTTCTGCCTCGCAAAACAAAACTGTGAAATAACCTGTCGTCTGCGGTCTTCCCGGACCAATACGACTTTCAATGTTTCAGGCAAAGAACTAGTGACGCCTCTGGTGTTGAGGGTGTCCATGGGCGGTAGTAATCGCTTACCATAGGCGATCCGTCTGCTCGTTTTGACGCTTATCCCAGAAAAAATGTTGGAATAACGGAGTTAGTACAAGTTACAGAAACATTTTACCCGAAAGTGAAGACAAGTGTTCGCTCATAGCCCAGTTGCACTCGGTGATTAGAAACAATCATCGAGGGTAAGCAACGATGGCGCGGTCAGTACCTGGATGGGTGACCGCTGGTGGCATGTTACCATGAGCGTCTCCGTGATTCGGAGGTCACGTTAAGCAGTCGGTCCCGGTTGTTATCATACGATAACAGTCGTGAAGCTTAGTTGGAGGCCTTCGGGCGGCTTAAAAACATCCAACGGCAAGATTTACGTAGCCACAACGTATTCTTGCCAGTCCCCAACCCGCACTTGGCCAGCGTGGGGACGTATGGCCTTAACCCTCTTCTAAGAGGAGACCCGAGCCCAGCAGTGGGACATTATGGGTTGTTGTTTATGGGCGATTCTTTCACCGAAGACACTTGATTTGAAACCGTTTTTATGAAGACCCTCTAAAGTTACTTTTAAATAGCTTTTCTGTATCTAAAGTATTTATGTAAAAAATATCTATACAACTAAATAAAGTTGCGCGTGTCGTTTTTAAATATTAAAAAAAACATATTTTTTATAATTTTTGTTTCGGCTAATATCTGAAACGGCTCAACCGATTTTGACGGGACTTTTACTGGCAGATAGCTAATGATGTAAGGAGTAACTTATCCTAAAGTACATCATTAGCTCTACTTTTTTAGACTAGCTTCGCCCTGCGGCGTTACTCGGGGCTATAACAATAATAGCAGGGAACACCTCGGGGCTCCGCTAGTCTATTATAAAAACCAGATTGACCTCCCCCTCCTCCGGCCCAGAACCTGGGTACGTCCATGTTTACTTCCATCGTATTATCCAAACTTTCTTATCAAATTACTCACCTATTAATACTATTATTAATTATTATTAATAATATTATACTAATATTTTAAAGTTTATTTGGTTGAATGTCACATATCATCATTTCAATTTGAAAAAATCTCTTAAAATTAAAATAACATCACGCTCCGATAAAAAAGAGCCGAGAAATTTAGAGACGGTAGAAGTTTCAGCTTATTATTAATAAAGTAGTAAAGTACCTGTTGTGTATATGTAGGTACAGTGTGTGATGCGGTGGTCGCGGTAATGATCCTGGCCCCGGCTATCGACACGCGTCCCACCAACTTGTGAGCGTCGATATTCGTGTCAGCGCTCGTCGTCGAGTGAGTCATGGCGGCCGGTGCACTGTTAAGTAAGTTTAAAATCGTCGCGTTGCTACTCGGTGTACTAACAACAGCAGATTTTGCTGCGTTTTCTGAAAATAAATACATTATTGTTAGTAAACACATTCACATCACTAAATCATCAGCCTATTGTAGTCCACTGCCGGACATAGGCCTCTCGAATTGATAGGTCTGGTCATATTAAGTACTGTACTTCTTTTTACGTGTGTAACCCCCACGGGTCGTCACTACTACACTATTAATTTTATATTTAGGAATATGTTTTGCACTGTAAAGCTATTATTGTTTTAATGGGTAGAAGGCGCTGATGACTATAATGCAATTTATACATATTAGTACGGTCGTCAATGGCAACGTAATATCTAATATGTCACTATTTTATATAGTATCAGAAAAGTATAAATTTGTAAAATGATCTCTTGCATAAACAATATTATTATTAGTGATAGCGCTGATGGTAAATTATCTATGAACAAACTTATTACTGACCTTGCTGGAACAACTGAGCAGAATTCATGAGACTAGTTACAAGTGCAGTGATGGCAGGGTTCGTTGTCCTTGGTTTTGTGACGGTTGCCTTTTGTTGAGTCGTTGTTGTGTTTGTGTACTGTATATTTTGCACCTGCCAAGAGAAAACTATGTCATTCTATTGTTCGGAAAAACATCTTCAAATATTCCCCGTCTATTACGCGTGTGCCGTACGTCGCCTAAATTGAGATGTTATTAAACATCAGACGGTGCCCGCTTCAATGCGGGCAGGCGCTGGGAGGGTGCGGATGGTGTAAGAAAGCGGTTCCCGGATCCCTCCCGTCTCAGGCGCAGAGGCACACTTTGTGGTTTTAGTCGGTTCGATTCAGACACACCGCCCCGCCGCAAACCCCGGTGGGATGAAGGCCCGAGGGGTTTCCACAAGTAAAAAAAAAAGTTTTAATGGACAAGATTGTTGATTTAAGCAAATTAAAACAAACCCGAAGGTACTGTCACGAGTTGGTGAACAATTGATTTTTAGGTGTGGTCTTTTTGTTGGGTGTGAAGGGGACTATTTTTTACGATATATGCATGATGCCCTCCAGCATCTGCGAGACTTAAATTTACGAGGTAATCTGTAAATACTTATCTAATCCTTTGGTAAATAAGACATTGCATTGATATAAATAAGCTGATTCCACTTTTTAAATACGCCTGCATTAAAAAATAAAAGTTTGGTTTAGTAACATTTTTAAAGGAATAATGATTAAATATGTTTTTCTCGATTCCGTCATTTTCAATGAAGATAGTCCTTAGCCGGATGAAATATGTAGGGAAAGTGGATTCAGAGTGCGAACAAGTTGTTAGATAAATTGTCATCTCGTTTTGTTTCACTGTAGGTACCTATTAGCTACCTACGTATCGAGACATGCTTGGGTTTTAAGAAACTTACTTCTTTAAAGAAGCTGAATTCAAACATTTAACGTGAAAATGCAATAATCTGAATTAATTTTAAGATAAATATAACTTTCTTAGTGTAAATTTGACTTCAATCGACCGGCTAAAAAAAGCACGGGAAACCGTAGTATGTAGTTAGTACCGAAACGTCGATCGAATACGGGGGGCGAGGTAGGGGCGCCCGGGCGATGTCATTTTACGTATTTCTTACAACATACAGAGCAATAAATAACCGAGGGAGCAAACATTTTCTTGTTTTTTTTGGGTTATTTATGAAGATTTGTAAAAAGTTGTAGAACAAATGTTGTTAGGATTGATGTAGTGAAGCTGCCTGCAAGAGCTGATGCGCTAATTTTCATTAACCCTGTATATATATGTACATAGGCAAAATAATTGTTCCTTTAAAGATTTAAGACATAAATCTTTCTCTTAAAAACCGTTGAGTTGTATAAAAGATTTAAGCGAACAGACAGCCTATGTATAGATATTATGTAAAAATATATAGTTCTGTTTCAATTGGTGGTATAGTGGTATGGTTTGCAACTTTTATATATATACTAGTTAACTAGTTATTTCAATCAATGATACATCAATATAAAAGAATGTGCATTAATTAATTCGTACCTGCGGCGTGCCTGCCGTCGACATAAGTGGATGCTGTATGTGGATAATAGCTGATTGCATTTTTTGAGGGTTCAGGGGTTGCTGAGGGTTAGTCAGTTGTTGGGCAAGCAATTGGTTTGTTGACGCCTGCGAACATTAAACGAACATAAGTATTTTTAAATGCAAAAATTAGGCCGATTTCACTTTACACCAGTACAAGAAACAATAACCCTAAGAATCAATCTAAATACTACAGCGAATTATTATCTAGATCGGCATTCTGTATCTTAATTTGTGTGATAATAAATATAGTCGTAAGAATTTCATCAAATTACAGATTTAAATTGATTTAAAAAATGATAAATTTGAAATACATGAAGTTAAAAGTAATCTATGTCATAAGTCTAAAAAATGTAGATATAAAGCTACATAAAACTACATCAAGGTACATGAAAACTTAATAAATTAAGGTCGAAAATTAATCCTCAAGTGCTAGTTTTCTCTGTTGGGGTTGGGGTATGGACCTCCGGTAGGGGTCCGGATGGCGTAAGAAAGCGGTTCCTGGATCCCTCCCGTCTCAGGCGCAGAGTGGTACACCGTGGTGGTTTAGTGGGTAGTCTGGCTGGTGTCAGTCAGGAGTCCCACACGAAGCGAACCCCCCTGTACCCGCAGGGGGGAGCGAAGTGCGTAAAGGCATTCCAAAAATCAAAAAAAAAAAAAAAAAAAAAAAATGGACCTCCGGTATCCCTACTCACTAGGAGAAACACAGCTCAGGCGTTGCTTCACACCGGTTTTCTGTGAAGCCGTGGTATCCTTTTCATATAAAAATATGAGTTGTGAAGGTACTTTGTATTATCACAAATAATAGCTAGCAACGCGAACAGATTTCGACGAAATAAGTTTCGTAATTAGCAGGCTTTAATGGGCCATTGTTGGACATAGGCTTCCTTCGAAAGGATTTTTACATGGATTATTATTATTACAAAGGATGGTCTAATATACCACACTGGCTAGACGGATAAAGTTTATCTGTCGTCCTACATACGTTTACTCCCTCAGACGAATAGACGTGGTGACACTCGCTATTCTTAACCCGTTACCACACGGTTATATTAATTTACCTGAGGCGAATGACGTGGTGTCGAAGGCGAAGGTTGCTGCTTCAACGCCGTATCGGTTGCAGCCGCCACATTGCCCACAACATTGGCCACGTTGCCCACGACGTTGGCCACATTCCCAACGACTGTTCCCACGTTGCCCACTACGCTGCTCGCGGCACCTGCGACACTCCCCACTGCTGTTACATTACCAACTTGCTGTAATTGCGCCTGCTGAAAACATTAACAAAGATTTGTTGTCTGATTAACATAGTAAAATTTCTAACTTATCCTATCTTTTATTGTTATAAATGCAAATATGAGAAAAGTATGTCCTTAATTGATTATAGATGCCTTAACTCAATCTCAGGTTAGAAACCATGCATGCATTTTGTCATAGTTACGGTATAACACCTTAGCACCTTTTCACTCGAAAAAATGTACTCTTTTCAATATAAAACAAACATTTCCTTATGAATGACTCATTTTTCAAAATTCATTCATTCATTTCTAAAGAAAAAATCAAATTTGCGATTTAATTTCCAGCTATTAAAGTAATTACCGCTTGAATTTCATACAATAGGAAGTACCGGACTTCCTATCTAATTCTAATTATAAACAAAACACAATTATAACTTACCAGTATTGGTAGTTGACGAGCATTTGTATGAGTATTTGTAGTTGCTTGTATTGCTGAGGTTCTGTAACACCAATAGTAGAATAATAAGATGATCATCTACTATTAGCATACTGTTCTCTACATGCTTTTGAATATTCATTCGTTCATTATTATTTTTAATTTTTTTTTTATTTATTTTTTCTTTTTTTAAAATACAACTCCCGCTAGGAATATAAATTCCTGTGTAGCGGGGATCTTTACAAACACACATGAAACGGACACAAAGTACACCCAGACTTAGAACAACAATTTATGGATCACACAAAGAGTTGTTCCATGTAGGATTTGAACCCACAACACTTGGCGCAGTAGGAAGCGGCGTGGCGACCACTGAAACTACTAGGCCAACTGTGTAGTCTATTTATGATACGTATTTAGGACTGGAATACATAGATTTACATCCCTAGGTTTTTTAAGCTTAGGATTTTCCATGCATATTCTCCTCATACTGCAAATTTAATGTATTTTACAATTGTGTCATCACAAACACGTGGTTTACTCCGAAGAAGTAATAGGAAGGTAGTTCTCTCCCACAGTCGATTGGAACAGGCCACGAATCTTAATAGACTACAATGGTGGAATGTTTGCAACCATTTATACTTAAGAAATGACCAGTTTCTAACAGTAAAACCGACCAAAATATTTTCATATTCAAGTTATTATAATTTAACTAAGCAAGACACATTTTTCGATAATCGGCACAGGTTCTAGTAAGACAATAAAAAAGATTTATACTATCGATTGTCGGCACCTGATTGAACTAATTGCAAGACATTCTAGAATTAAACTCACTCGCACTTATTCCACTATTTTATTTATTTATTTTTACACCTGACCGGTTTCGCCTTAAGGTACAGCACGGTACTGTATAACCTTTGATAGGGCGAAACCTAGTTTGTAATAAAAAAGATGTTATGAGAGACTAGCTTTTGCCCGCGACCTCGCCCGCGTGTATGTCGGTTGTCGCGGTAAAGAGTAGCATAAGTTTTTTCAAGAACCAAAGTATCTCCATGCCGAATTTCATTGATATCGACGCTGCGGTTCAACCGTGAAAGTGTAACAGACTTTCGAATTTTTAGTATTCACCAAGTACCAGTACCAAGACTGATATCATAAAATACTACCCGTCCAATCAGCGTTATGGACTAATTACATAGACTGTAGTGAAAAAAAAAATAAATAACTTACACTACAGGCGCTGGCGTTGCATGAGTTTGAACAGGGGCGGCGCTGCTTGCAGCAGAACGCTGTTGTAATAAAATTTGTTGGCCCTATACAAACATAAAAAATTAAAGTTAAATATCATGAGCATACATGCAGAGATCGATAAATGTTGGCGAAGCAAAAGTGTCAAACTCAAGACCATAGTAAGTGAAGATCAATTGTCTCTGCTTACCATTCCAAAAATAGGGGTGACGATATGTATGTATGTAATATCATTATTAAACAATATTCATGACTTTAGGACTTCAGTGAAAAAGAACGATTTTACTACCAACTGCTCAATCTATTGAAATAGTAACAAAATTTGTTATTTTTATGTCTACATAACATTATAGGTTAAATGAACAGTGAAGAGCTAAACATATGAGATATCGATTACCTACTCTGTATAATGACAGAAGAACTGAAAAAAATTGTTAACACAAACAAGGGCACTAGTGCGACCTTATCTGACTCAACTCACTCTCGGATCAATAGGAAATCGAGTTAAACTCGAATTAGGTTCCGTCACCTAATGTGAGGATGATGTACTGCTATTACGTCACTATGGGATTTAAGGATTTGTTGTAACAATCAAATTAAAGAAAAATCTTACCATTTCCCTCATACCACCAGTGAATGAAACCCTCGGTAGTTGACCAGGAACAATATGCCTTATCCGTACTGATTTGCGACCTTCCTCAGTAAATATCTCCGTAAATTGCTGTATGTATTTATTTGCTTGTAGTCTTGTCCCTAAAACAGACAATGATTTGTTAACTTGGTATAGAATTAATAACGAGTAAGCCATAATTCTTTGGCATTGACATTTTAACATAATTATGATATGTATGTATTACATTAAAAAAAAAAGGCAATATACTTTCATTTCTTATTTTTTTAGTATGCTTTGAAAATATATTTGTATTCTTAACTTTTGAAATTATTTATGAATTTTATATTGTTTTATATCATACGTGAAGTACGAATAGAATAAAAATAAACATGAAAGGCAGCTAATAATCTTTTGAATCATTTTGAATTACAGCTTGCTAAATCAATAAAAAAATTTATAATTGTTTCATACACTTTGCAGGTTTTCCACCAATCGGCCTTAATCTTGTAGTTTTAGTTTTTCAGACTAATATAGATGAGACTTACGTTACTTAACAAAAAGTTTCTTTAAGTTGCCTTAATCATAATCATCATCAGCCTATCGCAGACCATTACTAAACATATGCCTCTCCAATTGTACGCCTTTTGGTTCGATCCTCAACTCCTCTCATTTAGTTCCTGCTAGCAATCTTGCGCAGATCATCACTCCACCTAGCCTGTGGACGTTCTACACTACGTTTGCCGAGACACGGTCTTCACTCAAGAACCCAACGGTTATCATCCGATGCTATATTAGCCCTCTGTCTCTTATTGTTTGCTCATCATTTGGACCATGTTGATGACCTACGTTCTCTGTCGGATCACCTCATAGCTGATGGGATCCCTCAGAGAAACGGTGAGCATGGCCCTCTCCATAGCACGCACAGTGTAACTTGCCTTCACATGCATTAAAATACAAAACTTCTTGACCGTTATACATAACCACAAAATATTAACATACCTAAAGTAAAGCGACACGCTGCACCATTTCTCTCCCCTTCAACATGATCTCTATCGACATAAAGTTCTCCGAGGAACTCTTGATCGGACGGCCTTTGTAATATCGACAATTTTATATGAAAGAACCCCGCTCCTGCATGGGGTGAACTCTTTTCAGTCTCTAGAATGTATTCTTCCACTAATTGTGGTTGGCAGTCGGATGTTGGTCGAGGCCTCTCGTAAGCCCTTGCTAACCGCAGTATTCCGCTAGGGTCTTGAGGTACTGCTAGTGGTAAGGCTTCCATTTTTGGAGGCTCGATTGACTTGAACACCTGTACAGTACGACAATAAACTTTTGCCCGCTTTAAAAGCATGTTAAATAACTAAAACATACTAACATAAATTATAAAACTCCTATTACACTTTTAAAGAGGTTACCTAACTATTATAACATATTGACCAGACTCGTTGGTAAAGGGTAAAACTTTTCATTGTTTTGATGTACTGCTGTCCTGCTCTTACGACCTTATACATAATAATAATAATATACATTTTTCGGACATTTTAAACACAACGCCATCTAGTCCCAAACTAAGCAGAGCTTGTACTATGGGTACTAGACAACTGATATTATTACATATATATACTTTTTTTTGTAAATACCTACATATTATACATAGAAAACACCCAAACTCCGAAACAAATATTTGCAGACCATACAAACATTTGGTCCGACCCAGGATTCGAACCCGAGACCTCATGGACAGCAGTCGCGTACGCTACCACTGCGCCACCGAGGCAGTCAATAATATTTTCTAGCCAGATGGGCAGATATCGGATTCGTATTGAGTTGTGATTCCCTACTAACTACTCCATCTAACTTTAAGAATCAATATGTTAACATGCAAATCATTGTGGTCAAATGATACGGCAATTTCATTTTAAATTCAGGAAGGACTACATATTCGCATTGAATCTCTCAAATATAATAATCTGGACTATGTAACAAAGGTACTGTTTCCACTACTGTGTTTTGCCGAACTGCTAGAGCACCCCAAGTGTAATGAGCTTACCTCTGGTGGTTTTTTTGGATACTTGGAAGTAAGTCTTGTTTGTGGAAGTGATTGTCGGCTATTTTTTGCCCTCTGTCGATGAATTAGGTCTAACAGTTCTAAGCCGTGATGATGTGTAAATTGATCCAATTTTCTTTTCCGATTAACTGCCACCTAAAATCACAGAAATTTCACCTTAAAGAAGAAGTATTTACTAAATTTTTTTAACACATAAAGATAGCCACTCAGGAATTTAGGAAACTTTAATTTTGAAAAGCATTACCAAACTTATTACTATAATCAAACCATTTTTACAGATTTTTCGAGACATTGTACTTATTTGTTATTTATTTGCTTATATTACTTATATTTCTTTTAAATAAGACATTATAAAAAAAATATAACTGAATTATAGGACAGTATTAGTATACAGGTTGAGATAGTTTATAGTTGATTTGCCAAGATGTATCAAGGCAACTAGAAAATTTAACTTTGGATCTATTTTAACGAAAGTGTTTGTAAGGGAAGGCTCAGTTCATTAGAAAACCAGTTTTGAAAGACTTTTCTGCTCTATTTGTATCATAAGCAACTTTATCATAGATTTTTTGAAGTGAAAACTTCTTTATGCACGTTGAGCACTTTTTAGGTAACCAAAAATAAATTTTTGGTAGAGAGAAATCTTATGAGATCTCGTCACCGCGTCACCGTCACCGACATGCTGACGTCACAAAACATCTCTAGCTGAGTTGAGCACTTTTTAGTAGGAGAAAATCTTATGAATTCGCGTCACCAACATGCTAATGTTTGATGTTGATAATTTTAATTCAAACATTATGAAATTTCTAGTTTTACACATTCATTTTAAAAATAACATTCAAACTAATAAATTTTCACTTCTATCGGGCAATTTTTTTATAACATTTCAATTTTATTATTTCAAATCAAATCAAATCAACAACCCATAATGTCCCACTGCTGGGCTCGGGTCTCCTCTCAGGAGAGGGTTAAGGCCATACGTCCCCACGCTGGCCAAGTGCGGATTGGGGACTGGCAAGACAACGTTGTGGCTACGTAAATCTTACCGTTGGATGTTTTTAAGCCGCCCGAAGGCCTCCAACTAAGCTTCACGACTGTTATCCCATGATAACAACCGGGACCGACTGTTTAACGTGACCTCCGAATCACGAAGACGCTCATGGTAACATGCCACCAGCGGTCACCCATCCAGGTACTGACCGCGCCGTCGTTGCTTGCCCTCGCTGATTGTTTCTAATCACTGAGTGCAACTGGGCTATGAGCGCCTCTTTCTTTATTATTTACTTGATAATTAATCTGACAATTACCTGTGAGAATCTTTTTGCTTGCCTCCTAATTCTTGGTGTATTAAAAAGTCTAGGTGCAGCATGCAGTCTTGCGGCAAGTAATCCAACGGCTGGTCGTGGGTCTAAGCAAAGAGGAGGTGCCGCAGCATGCACCAACGCTGCTTCAACTGCCTCTAACGCACCGCGTTCCTCTCCTGCCCAGCCGCATCGACCACCGATGCACATTGCGTCTGTTATTATGCTCTGTAAGCACAGAAATAGAAAGATAGGTGTATTATTTAATTCAATATGTGAGTGCAAACCACAAAATATTGATTGCTCATACTCTATTTGGTTCCAAAATAGTATTGATACTATTACTTACCTGATTCGTTGGCCTTAAGAGTACATGATGAGTATCACAGAGAAAACTTGGATATGCTTGTCTATAATCTCTTATTTGTGCTATAATACATCCTGAATAAAAGAGACATGAGTGTTCAGACTCTAACAGATCTAGTAGTATAACAGGCAATTCCTCATTGTCAATGTAACTTAGTAATTCCTCTTCTTCATATGGCCATCTTGGGGTTTCTATAAGTGTCTCATCTTGGTTTGATGCCTACAAAAAGAAGACGATTTACACTTATATTTAAATAATACTGTGATGAACGCACTCAGTTACATTCAGATAATATGATAATTAACTCTAATATGATATTAGAAATATATAAGTGTTTTTTTTAGCAGTCTGGTTACCAAAGTAAGATCAGCCAAGTATCGGATTAGACAGCCGTGTATATCTAAATAGATTCAACTTTTTTTTTAAGTTTAATCCTATTAGCTTTTCTAGTAAATCAAAGTAAAAATAAATCTATAGTAAAAATTTGTAAATTAATCCTTTTAGGAAATGTTTTACAATGTTAATGTCGTAGGTGGCAAAACGGTCTAAACTGAGCATTGTGAGTTTGATTCTCACAAATTACCAAACTTTTTGTGATTCACAAATTCTTATTCAGATTCTGGGTGTTTGTTATTATATTTGTAAAGATTTGCAAAATATGATTATTATACCACGTGCAGGAATTGTATTTTCTTTTTAGAGAAAAAAAAATCTGTTCTGCTTGAACATTGAACATACATGTAAATAGTAATCAAGGTTAGTGAATCTGCTACAATCAATAGTTCACAACTGGAAATAGGCCTTTCCTCAGAGAGGAGGTTTTGACCTACAATGCCACTCTTCCCAGACACCAGTATGGTTGGTTTATGGTTTATTTCAAGTTTTGCTTTCCTCTTTCAGTACTATTGTCCTACAAAGTTTGCTCAATTTAATAATAGTCTTACAACATAGACAAAATAAAAAAAGGATAGTGACACTGCATACTCTTATTCGGTCACCACAAGAACAAATTATTTCATGGTATTCATTTATTTTTAGAAACATTTAAATTTGAATACCACACATATAAATTTAGCCTTATAGGTTTTTAAAAAGGAGAATGCAACTAATATATGTTCAAAATGACTATTCACAGTAGTACTATTACTAATGTTATTTGCATATTTCGGGTGCTTATCTAATCCGCAGCTCCAGAGACTGCTAAATACCGATATTGCTTTTTCACAGATTACTACAGGTAGTCACTGTAGAACACCAGAATGTACATAGAAGTAGTATTTACATGTTCAAAATACTTGTTTTATATATTTCATTGTGATAATAATACTGATCCTATATTTGAACGAGTAGAGTTTAACCTCCTTACAGGTATCAAAATTGGTAGTAAACTTACATGTCCATCTGGTGGGTAAAGGTGCTGAGAGTTACCATTAACTGTTAATGATAATGAATATCCCTTATTGCCTGGATATAAATTAATTATTAATGTATTAAGATTATAGATTGTTAACAACTTTTCTAATAGATATGATGTGGTCTTCAAGCCTTGCTGCAATTGAAAAAAGATATGTGATTACGAAATACATGTATATTTTTATTTGAATTGGTTCACTTCTTAAAAAAAGTATTCCATATCTCGTATAATGTATATAGGTAGTAACCAATATATTTAATCGTTTTTAAGATACTGTCTTGCAGATATAGTTGGCAATTACCGAATATCACAAACAAATACAAAACCAGCTTATTTAAATGTACGGGTCTGAAAGTTAAAGTATAACTTTCAGACCCGTACATTTAAATAAGCTGGTTTGATATAAAGTTGTCGATTAGGCTCAGTCAACATTAACACTACAAACTTTAGTATGATTTAATTTTTGTGGACTAGATTAAGTTTGAGTCTGAGTATAATTCTATGTCATTACAGTTCTTACATAAATTTAACAGTATGGGTCAATATTTAGGTTTCTATCACTTAACAAATGGTTTCACCGAATAAAAATAGTTTAGTAACACTTAAAATCATTAACCAATTTATAATATACCTAAATGATAAACTCAAAAATATGCTGGGTGTCTCTTAATGTTTCCAACTTTCTACTTACATAGTTCACCTGCAAAGATTCATCTCTACTTAATTCATTGTAAAGTTCATGAAGTTTCTTAAATAAATCGAACTTCTCAGTTGCCTTGGAAGCAGAGCTGGATGAATTACGTTGTAATTTCATTCTAGACTCATCAACAGATTCAGCAAGGTGCATCTTATCATGGGTCCAAGTCATTTTGTGGTCTGGTACACCACTATTAAATTGTGATAAGTTTGAGTTCACATGTTTCGCTCGGTTAAGTATTACCTAAAATATTAATGAATGACAGTAAACAAAGTGCTGGACAGGAACAAATATATAAGTAAAGCTCGGACAATATATTAAAGAAAGCAATGAAATACCTCAGCTTCCAATGCCGCGTGAATTAAACCATCCATAATGTCATTTATTAAAACAAATATGCAAGTGGTAGTTATTTTATTAAATTTATTATAACATATTAATAGTTTAGGCCTGAGTATTAAGTCATGATTTTTAGAAAAACTAATATGCTTTATTTATGTTTCACACTGCATGACAGTAAAATAACATGTCCAATGTCCATCAACAATTTTTGACATTGTCTGTTAAAGATAATAGATAATGTAGAGACAAGACATCCACATCATTTTCAGTATAGCATTTATAGCGCATTGATTATTTTATTCATAAATAATTTAATTTAGGTAAAAAATAATTAACAGTAGTTAGTTAATGTTTTACAATAATAACTTTACAGGTTCTTAAATTTTTATATTTACTTGTTATCTAACACTCGCGGAATAATAACGTACTCGTTTCGTTACACCCTGAAAAAGCTAAAAAGTTATGACAAACTATATTATTAGATCACAAAATGTACACTTATATAGAAAGAAAACAGATTTTAAATTTTATCTCACTCGGCAATTTCTTAATTACAATTGCTCTACTGTAATTACAATATTAATCAAAATTTGCATTGGGTAGGTCATAGGAAAGTAATAGAATAATATTTAATATTCTGCAGTTATTTTATTTACTAACTCAGAATGGACCATAATATATAATACTTCTAAAATAACTAATCTCAACGTTGATTTTACAAGCGGCACTCCCCGCATAAAAGAGTACAAGGTTGCTGTAAACTATGGACCCTCTGGTTCGGGCGCTACATGGGCTAGGGATGCCTTTGCCTCTAGCCCATGTAGAGCCCGAGTGCAATAATAACCTTAGCGCCCTCTAGTAATCACGCGGCCTAAATGGAACAGGTCGTACAAAAGTCAACACGTCTACTTATATGTTACGTCAATGTTAATAAAATTGAAAATTGTAATAAAATCGATTTTCAGTCTAATTCTGCTCCAATTCGAGCGAATAACCCTCCCATAGCCATCTTTAGCAAACTGCTCAAGTATGACCTCAAACAGGATCATGGACCAGCAATTAGTTTGCTAGCTGTAGGATCACTTCTTGTTAAATGATAAGATTCTAGCATGCGTCACACATTTCTGGGGTGAAGCCATTCATAGACAAGGGGAGTCGTTGGCACCAAACATTGCTATGTAGACATGCACAGTTCAAGAGCTCACAAGAGCTCGAGCCGGTTCTAAGATGCATTTCTCAATGATGTTACAAGAATCTAGTTGAGTTCAGTGTCGAGGCAGCATATGTGTGAGTATTCTCTATTAAAAAATCTCCGTTTCTTCCTCTCTCGAATATTCAACTGCCACTACAGGATAAGGTCGATATACTAAATATATGTATTTTCGCCGGTATCTCAACCTTGCGGATACTAAGTCTATACTGAACAAAGTGACACAGTTCTTCTAGCTCGAACATCTGTGTCTTCTATATAACACACAGGTGCACTCCTGCCTGAACTTCTATTCTAATTTTTTTATAGATTCGCGCAGTATTTGCTGGAACCACTCAATTGATTGCAACGGCGAGTAGACCGCATTTTCAACAGTTTCGAAGCTATATAGCCTCTGCAGCTGCGAGATGTAGCGTCTATCGTATTAATGACGCAGTGTTTTGAACTAGATGACGATCGAGTGACTTCTCGTAGTCCACGAATGACACAGGCTGATTAAGCTTTTCTGTCTAAAATAATATGATGTGGTCTTTAAAAAACCAGGTTACAGGGGTGGTAGAAATAGGCTTATTTGACTAATTTTCGGAAATAAATTTAAACTATTCATTACTGCTTATACCGTCCACCCCATTGATATATCGAGGATAATTCTTGTATTTTTTATGAACATTGAAAATAAAGTTTGAATTTTTAAAACGACACTAAAAACGCTGTTTCTGTAATGGCGGTCGTCATATAACGCGTCTGACGTCATTTTTCAGTAGGCGTCATATAAATACAGTGCAGCTGAAGGGTATTTTAGTATTTGCTTTGTAAATATTGGACAAAATGTCATATAAATGGTGAGCAGTGCCACAATGTACCAACAGATCTCAAAAACTCCAGAAAAACTGTTTTTTTTCTGTTCCAAAGAATACTAAAATACGAAGAAAGTGGTTACAGTTTTCTCGAAGAGACCCCATAGCATATATCGAATTCAAGTGTTTTTATGTGTGAAGATCACTTTGATGTAAGTATTATTTAGCTTATTTATTTTCCTTTTGACTATAAAGACTGCTTTTTAGAAAACGAAATAATATTGTTTAACCAAACTCGTCAAGAAACAGCTGCATTTTTAATCATAATATCTATTGCAGCGTAACACCCCTCCAAGGAATACACGTGTATAGAGCTTTCTTGCACCCCACACTGTAAAATTCAAAAGCTTTCTATTCGTGTCGTAAACTATTGATGAACTCGGTCTGTGTGGTATTTCTTTTTTAGACAACTGGTCCACAGTAATGTACTTCAAAGTAGTCTCTATTCTGGACAAGATGGACTTCCTCCAGTAACACTCGACAGAAGTACATGCAGGTTCTTCACTACATCGATGAACCCACATCAAAAATGCAACTGCATGCTTGCGTCCTCCAGCTGAAGTCATAGCACTTACAGCTGATAATTTCACTGTCATTCTCGTTTACAACCAGCTTTACGTTATACGGCTTTGTTTGCACCTTATACTCTGCGCATATTTTACACTTAACTGTGCAAAGCCCGCTTTCCCGGTGCAATTGGCCATACCCAACCACATAATCTCTGTAGGACTCTGTTGCAGACCTGTGGAACAAAAACCATTTCAAATAATGAACTTATCTATGCTAATATTAAAAAGAGGTAAAGGTAACATAACCTAAAATCCAATTTAACAAAATATCTGAATGATTGTTGATAATAGTATGAACATAAGTTAGTCTCAAATAATACTTACACAGCTGTTTTTACATTTTTAAGT
Organism: Hyphantria cunea; assembly: GCA_003709505.1. Taxonomy (NCBI): domain Eukaryota; kingdom Metazoa; phylum Arthropoda; class Insecta; order Lepidoptera; family Erebidae; genus Hyphantria; species Hyphantria cunea. The sequence continues at coordinate 1,462,009 of PKRV01000430.1, read as the reverse complement.
TTTGCAGCATAGCAATCGACGTTACTTCTGAAGAAAAGTGCAACCATAAAAGCATCAATCGTAGGTAGGTTACTGTTATCAGCTTGCACAAATTTTGGGTCCATTTTGAGTTCCGAAATGAAAAGTTGTGTCACAAAATATAAGATTATCAAAGTTTTTTAGAAAATTGTTGCAAAAATAGCTAGAAGATCGAAATAACACTTAGAAAACAAACAACGCGAACACAATCAGTTGGGGAAGTCGAGTGTTTACTGAAAACTGACGTCACTCATGATTCGACCAATCACAAAGCGTTCTCGTCAAGGACTAAATTTCAGAAAAATATTGATTTGTTTTTCGTTTATTTTCCCAAAAATATACATAAATTAGGATAAATAATAATAAAATATGCTTTATTAAGCGATCAGCTAATAGGATGACCACAATTGGCAGAGTATTTTCAGCATTGTCAAATAGCCTATTCGTCGAGTCTTTTTGTAAGACGGTGTGAGATAACTTTATAAGTTTTGAGAATAGTTGCTAGAAGTGGTTTAGAAGGAAAATGGATTGATAGTACTTAAACATGGTATTGTCACCCTCTTTGAAGAGCAGGACGATCACACTAAAATTTTACACTTCTCCTTTCGAACAAAACAGCGTTAAAAATCTTTTGAATAAACACCAGGAACCAGGCAAGCGCAAATAGTTAAAAAAAATTGTCCAAATTTTTTCTGTGTCATATTTAAGTCAGCCAAGATTTAGGATGTTATCTGTTCGTTTTGGTCTTCCTAGAATTTCGTGCGGAGCCGGACTAGATCGCAAGTCTACACCGAGCCTACTAATAATATAAACTCGAAAGCAACTCTGTCTGTCTGTTATGCTTTCATTGCTAAGCCGCTGCATTGATTTCCATAAAATTTTGCTTTACTACGGCTACTCTTTAACGCGATAACCGACATACACTTGGGAGGAGCTGCGAGCCATTGCTCGTGGTAGATAAATGCACACCCGTGTACGGATAATGATCTTTCTCATCACACGAGTATTTATCTTACATGGGAATCGAAGGTATTACCTCTGGCTTAGCAGTCCTCTAACCACTAGACCTGAAAGACCAGAAAAATACTTGTAGGTAAGTGAAGGTTATTATGGCTCTGGAACCCTCTAATTTTAGCCCCTTTTTGTTCATGAAATATACCTACCGACTTTTAATTTCCGAAAGTAATGGAAACGGGTAATGGGCAGCAGTATCGTTTACCATCAGGCGATATGTCTGCTGGTTTGCCACGTATATATAATAAAAAAAGTAAAATACTCTTCTTCTTTTGTTGAGATGACAACCAGCTGGATCAGATATTTCTGCCAATAACAAGTATTTAAAGTCTTTGAGTCTGCAAGTCTTGGTTGTGAAAAATGTATTTTATAAAAAATTTGGATGAGACGAAATGGGAACCATTTTTTGATAAACCAAAAACTCTCATTCATTAAATTAGATCATTACGCAATGTCCACATTCCAAGCACCAGATATTTGTGACCAGAAAAAGTATTTTTTGATGAAAATAAATGGTTTTTTGTCTTTATTCTATGTTTTGTGGTTAAGCCTTGATTCTTATTCTGTTGGTGATGGTAATATGGTGAAAACAAAAAATTTAAGACAGATAGTTTAGACCCGGCTGACATCTTCTTTTTTTTTATATATATATTTAAGCTGCCAAAATGACTCTGCCCTGCCTGATGGAAAGCATGAGCAGAATTCAAGAGTGGTGGCCACCATCCTCAAAGCGAAAAAGAACAATGCAGCATGGTGACCCACACTATGGCGGCCTGGGGGGAAGGGGGATGGTGAGGGGGATAGGGGGCATTGGATTGGGGTATGGGCGTAATAAAGCGTAAGCGCTCTTTCACACCGGTTTTCTGTGAGACCGTGGTATCACTCCGGTCGAGCCAGTCCATTTATGCCGAAGCGTGGCTCTCCCACGGATACATACATACATCTTACTTGATAGAACTGTATTATGAAGATAAAGTTTCCGCAAAGTATTGTTTTTGGAGACAACTGGAACATAATCACTCTATTAAAGAGTAGACTGATATGCTAAATAATACATACATGCCTAAAAAAGTTGACAGTAAATTTTTGGCTACCTTAATAGTTTAAATTAATTTTATTTACAACAGTGGTACTAGTTGAGTTATACACCAATAAAACTTCATTAATTCAATAAAAAAAAGCAATGTTTAAGTGTAATAGATTATTATTGCCATATTAATTATCATTAGATGCCATATGTCGTATTAAGTTTGAAACAAATTTATCCATTTTCCTGACATCTTGTTGTACTTCTGTTTTGTATTGTAGACACTGTAAATATAAACACAGGTCAGAATTATTCAATGGTCGTACTTAGAAATAAGGCCTACATACTTAACAAACAATAAGTAATTGAGGGTAGGTAAAACAGAAATTAAAAGAATAACTGGAACATTCAACAACAAAACAACACAAAATATGGTTAAATGAGAAAACAAAGTGTGCCGAATAAGCTAATGTACTTTTCAGAAAAAGTTCCATTTTTTGTGTTTAGGTTTACAAAATAAGTTTATCATTCTCATTTTACATACATAAAAACAGAGTTATTAAAAAATAAAGCGTTTTAGTTATTGCTTTTGTAGCAATAATTTCTAATAATATTGGATTTGATCATGTAGGTTTTCATAAATTGTTTAAGTTACTTCAAATTTCACATAGAAAATAGAATGATATCGAATGGATGGAATCATTACCTTTTTATTATCAGTAATTTTAACAACAAATACACCTTTAGAATGGGAATATTTGATACTATATCGAGTATTTATGGGATCCCTTAAATATAACATCTCTGCAGACTTCTCAAATTCCTCCCAACTAGGTATAAAAGTCATGTTATATTTTTATATATCTGCTATTAATCTTAAATTAACTAAAATCAGACTCAGATCCTCACAATCTGACCAAAGTTAATAAATTAAATATCGCTGACACTGACATTGGTGACATTTAAGTCGTGCGTTGTCAAATAACATCAGACTTTGCACAGACAACCATTAAATTAAAACCATATTTCTATCAAAAGAAATAACAAGTGATCAATATGACAACCTCAGCAAACTTGTAAACTAGTCAGTTTACAAGTTTGCTGAGGTTTAACAAACGTGCAATTTTAAAGTGTTTTCAAACATATAGATACCATTTACACGATATTATTTAATGCCTATTAATTATTGCATTTGTTTTTAAACAGTTTTATTCAAAATATAATCAGAGAAAAATTATGTTTTTTTGTGTTGTTTTGTGATTATTTTTATGAACCAAATAAAATCTTTCATAACTTTGAACTAAAACAAACTAAGTACTATTCGGGTTTGGAATTCTTATTTTTCGGTTTGGGAGGTTCAATGTCTGTCCATGTTAATAAAAAAAGATCCCAATCCTATTAATAGAAATTTGTTCTGCCATCCATGTCGTAGGAGGAAATTTTCGGTGTGAGCAACAGCTTTAAATAAATTAACTTAAATGATTTTCACTCGACCACGGCAAAGCCAGAGGTGGGTTTTGATTTTGATGGGCTATGTATGTATGTATGTTCATCTGTTCCCTCATAGCTCCTCAACAAATGGAGATATCTTTAGAAGCGTCTTGATCGTTCGCTGGAAAATGACGCGTCATTCACTGAATCCAAGCAGCCCTCTAGCGCACATAAAGTTCTGTGTTAAAAATAAATTTGAGATATATATGCCGTGTTCAGCATAATTGGAACGGGCGTTATTTGTACATTTTGGATATTTATATTTTGTTAATTTTTAACTGTGACATTGTCCATATTTATTTAATAATTGTGATATTTTTATTGTATTTAAAATATACTATGCAAAGAAATTATTATTATAACGGCACCAAAACATTCTAATTAAAAAGAAGGAAACATTAAAGCCCAATCACGTCGGAAAACGACGCTGAAAAAGTATGAAACAAGTTTGAAAAGCCGTAGCCACTCGTTAAAATATTATGGTATGTTACTATGTAACGTATGAACTTTTTATTTTTTTATTAATTTTTATTTTGTATTTTGGAATCTACCAGTCAATGAGATGGACTCTTTGGATTGATAAACTATTGATATTGAATTTAAAGGTCGATGATTACCTTCATTATTTACCCAATTATTTTAATATTGAGATTGTTTTTCAACCAATAAAGAAAAATTAAGAAAAAATTATTGATGGCCACGGTGAAAATGAATATCCATATGGCAACCCTGCCACAGGCAGCGCAACCAACTACGCAGAAAATCAATACGCCGTGATGTATTCGTCTTTTTAAAATGAGAACGTGACAAAACATTAATATAATTCATCGAAGAAACCACTTATAATTTAAAAAAAATATCTGTTGAGAATTGATGCTCATTTTTTATTTATTTACAAAGTGATGAGTATTCTCATAGTTACGGCGTGGTAGAACTTTCTGCGCGTAGATTATCAGTTTTTCCTTCAAATTATAAACTGTTAAAGGTTAGTAAATCATTTTTAATTACCAAACGTTGTTTAAATAGTTTTCTTATGTGAATTCCGCACCATTTTTGGATAAAAATATGTAAATAACGATTATCGACCTTCGCCATTGTCTGCATGGTGCATTGCGTTTATTGTATATGTACATAGGTACCTATTTTATTATGAAGCCATTTTGGAGATAATAATTTCGCTATTTATGAGCATCACCCGGTTATAAAAAAGTGGTTTATTTTCACGCTCAGGTGTGTACGTCCTTAAGTGCTTATAGGGTATCGTATTCCCCTTTTTTAAATTTATTCTTCCGAAGTAGACATCAATGACTGGTGTGTTATCGGTTTAGATTTTTCTTAATTTGTCTGCATTATTTTTATATTGATTATCTCAGTTATACTCGGTTTGAAAAAAAGTAACATACCTAATCCAGTTGCCTGAAGGTCATTATAAAAAGTGATTTAATTGATTCCAAGACCATCCTGTGTTCACCAATAGATAGTACCTAGTTATAAAAATCTAAAAATTAATGGAACCCATTGAATGTTAGTCTGTATAAATGTAATAAGTTATAAACTATATCACTTAACATACTAATCTTTTGGTAACCATAAAAATCAATTTAAAGTGTGTGTTCCTTCCTATATTACAGTGTTGTGATGATTTGAGCTGTTTAAACAAAGAGTAGTATTAATTTAAGAAAAAATGCAAAGTCACACATTTTTTCTCATAAGCTCTTATTAATTCTTTACTGAGTAGGTTGTGTGTCCCAATATTCAATAGAGATTGTTGCTAGTGTATTTGTGATAATATCCTTCTACCTGTGCTACTAGCCTGTTATTTACTATTTCCAGCCATTTCCCGATATCTCCATGACTTTTAAATTATCATTCCTTTGAATATAAAACAAGTGTGTGCTGCTTCATATCTATTACTTTTGTTTGTTATTATTTTATTTAATAATGTCGGTTATCTGCACACAAAATCATCTAGTTCCGAACTAAGCTACTTTAGGTTTCTTCTAGGTAGTATTCAGGTTTTAGTTGTACAATTCTATAAAAAAAAAATTAAAATCACTTATATTGTATTTTTATCATATTGTTGGACCTACAAATTTCTTATGTAATGGTTTACTAAAGATTGTGGACCTTTCCTTTCAAAAAGCACACAGTAGTTAACTTTTGGATGTAGGTCCCTCCCAATTTGTACCATAGTGCACAATATTAATCCTTCCCATATCCCATATGGTTTTGCTACCTTCTTCAGGTTGCCATCTGAGGGACTTAGCTTACATTATCTGATCTGTCTAGGAACATTTTAGTCCAACAACCAAGAATTATTTCACAGATTCAACCAGCCCATTGCCTCTTGCCTCTTACATGCTTTTGCTGATTCTTTAAGACTTGCTGACAACATAACATTAGTTAATTGTGAGGGATAGCCCATACTATTAGTGTGTATCTTTTAGAAGGCAGATTAAAAACCTTGATTTTGAGGTTTTGCAGCTAAACTGACAAGGACCTCTTTGTTTTTTCCAAAGTAGTATGGTTTTATAGTACTGTTTGGAATTTGTTACGTTTTCATGAGTCTGTGTAATCTTTATCAACATATAAATTGAAATTAGAGGAAATGTAAAAAGAGATATCTCATTGTGACACCGAAATTAGGTAATTCATTTCAATGCAGATAAGAATTTAAACACAGGAACTAAAACATCCACACAGTTTAGAGATTAATAGTTAAATATGAAAAAAACTAGAAGAAGCACATGACTTAATATAAAGAACACACTTGTTTGCTATTTTAAACTAGTAAATGCTATGATAGATATTTCATCAGACAATAATTAAAGGGTATTACTTTATAACTTGACTGTTTATAGTTGAACCATGTTATATGAAATTGAGAAGCCTATGACCAGCAGTGGTCAAATTCATTAGCACCGGGGAAATTACATTCAAAATGTAATTTCTCCAGTGTATATCATTTATATTTATTGTGAGTTTATATCTTACTTAAAAAAATCAATCTCTTAGCACCTACCAGATATTATTTCTACATCACTTAGGTTGACTGGCAGAGAATGCCTCATGGCATTAAGTCTACCTTAGTACAAAATGTGAAATAAGTATTAATAAATAAGTATGTCATACTTTTGTAGAATATCTTAATTAACAGATTCTCTTTCATTAAAATAGGTTTTTTGCACAAATTTATAAATAAATTGTTTGAAGTTAGTTTATTTCATTTAAAAAATAATCATTTCAGAAATAATACCATTAAACCTTTTTGTAAATGTTTTATTTTTATTTTATGTTTTGCATTTGAGATGCACAAAAAGAGAGAGATTTTGTGACCTTTTACTATTCTTAAATAAACTGTTCCAAAGTCAGATTCAAAAATGGAGAGCATAATAAATAACATTTACAAAATGTATATTTTCACACAACTTCAAAATTAAGCTGTGTTTGCTGATTAATGTGAAAAATTTTACTTTTTTTTTGTTGTAGTAGTAGTTTTTTTTTCGTTGTTATAGGCTTTTGATGTTTCAATGGGTAGTATTCATATGTTCTCATATTACATTACAACGCAAAGTAAAATAAAATCTTAAGTTAATCACGAAGTAAAGACTGCATGTACATTTGGTCCATATTATTGAAAGATTCATTCTCCATTTAATGCTATATGGTGTCCTGCCCTGAGGAACGCCATCTAACACAGTAACGCGGTTGGCAATCAGCGTCCATCTCTTGCTAGTCACTTAAGTCGTCGGTACATCGTTGCCGCAGGGTGCACAACTCTGATCCGGATGGCGTAAGAAAGCGGTTCCCGGATCCCTCCCGTCTCAGGCGTAGAGTGGCACACCGTGTGGTTTTAGTCGGTTCGATTCCGACACACCGCCCCGCCGTAAACTCCGGTGGGGTGAAGGCTCGAGGGTTTCCAAACGTAAAAAAAAAAGGGTGCACAACTCTACGTTTGCCTATCGCGGTCCGACTAAATCACATCGCATCCAACGACACGTCGATCTGCATGGAGACATGATCGTCCAACTTAATCAGAGTTCTGATCACCGTATAATGTCGGTTACTCCAGTTCTCTGTTTCGACGTACGTATCTAATTTTATTGACTGGAGGAATACCTAGCAGTGCACACTCCATCGCTCGCGTGAGTATCCAGTCCATCTCCCTGCTCTTTATGTCATTATGGTTAGGACACAATTGGTAGAATGTCTTGAATTTTAGCGATTGTGGGATCGATAATCGATGTAGTATCCCAAATGCCGCCCAGCACAGACGAATTTATCTCTCTCCCTCCCGATTGAAGATTGCCGGGGAATTGGGTAGCAAAGATAGACATATTCCTTTACAAATTCGATAGTGCGGGCATGGGACGTAGGATCATAATAATAATACCCATTAGTGCTTCGAAGTAATATACCTGGCTAATAGTAACTATTTGATTTTGTCTTCTCTCATATTGATTATAATGATGTTTGGATACCAAAAATAGAAATTGGAGCTTAAATTATATTACTAATGTGTTGTAGAGTACTTAACATATGTACATAAAATACATTGCTTATTAAATGATATGATATAGTAAGTATACTATATTATATTATTTTAATATTTACATTATTAATGAGATATTTCATACTGGGTTATCAATATTTTTAATGGCCTGACAGTATTTTGTACAATCCAAGCACCAAATACTACTTGTTTGTAATAATTGATTTTTGATTTATTGAATTATTACTTTCGCGGTTGCGCGTCCCAATTCGTATCCGAGTTTCGTTTTATGTTTTCCTCCTAAAATCTACAAAAGGATAAACAATGACTTGAACATTTAATTTTTTTTCAATAGCTATTCAAAAGTTGCCGTCGTATTTAAAATAATCATTTCAAGAACTGATATCAGGCTATTCTTTTGTTATCTATTGTTTTAGTTACTTAAATAGGTTTACAGTAAACAGCGATCGAAAATACATATAGTAAACACGAGTTTTTTGCAATCACGATTGTAATTGATTTCTAATACCTAACTAATATCCAGGAAATTTCAAGTTTTTTTTTCAAAACTACATACCCACAGTAGTATTTTTAACATAGAATTTTTGTGTAATAACGCTGGCAATTAAATGGTTACGGTGCTTATTCAGATTTTTTTTTTATCCAAAGGAGTGCTGACATTTCGTTGGTATTTAAACATGGTATCGTGCCATTTAGAAAATAGAACAAGCCTTGTGCTGGACAAAATAATATGGAAAACTATATTTTTTATAAATATTTTATATGACCAGCTTTACTCGCGTTTCTGCCCAACTTTCCAGACGAATATTATTAACGTGGGTGTTAGAATTCCTTAGTGATCCAAACGTGTGGAGGCGTTGATTACCCTCTCCCCTATTTCATTTTCTATAACGCCTACATGTGTAGCCATCAACTTGGATGTTGTATTATAACATAGAATCCTAAATTTCTTGAATGGATACTAATAATAACCAATTGTACCAAATGAGCAAGAGAATTTTGTATAGGCATATAATAGGCAAGAATATTATATAAAATATGTTTATTGATTAAAAGAAATATCATTATTAGTTCGTTAATTAAATAATTTCTTGTTTGAAGTAGTATATAATTTCCACAGGCGATACTTTTTTCTCCAGATCCGGTTTCAAAAAAAAGAGAAACCTTCCTTCGTGTCACACATACCTATATACGTTTCGGTACAATTGTACCAGGAAAACAACCTTTTTAGATAAACACCGTAGAGATGTTAACCGGTATTACTCGTTAACCCATTTGTGTCGTAGGAGGCAATAAGCGCGATATCTTTATGTATTTACCCTCTCTTAAGAGGAGACCCGAGCATAGCATTACAAGTTGTTGATGACGCGATATCTTTGTCAATCAGGAAATATTTAAATTTCATTGTATAATTTTTTATTTGATATTAAAATGGGACTAACATGTATCCACAAATAATGCCTTGAATAACGTAACTTATTTGCATCTACATATTATGATTTTAAACACATTAAAGACATCACTATTTCTATAAGTAAATGATCTCGTCTCTATAGCAAAATTACCTTATAAGAACATACCAAATCATTATAAGTCATTATTATTATGCATGATGAGATAACTAAATGATCATTGAGCTAAATTATTTCAAACTAAAGCACTTAAAAAAAATTTGGCATGTCTACAGAATGAGATCGAATTACAAACTTATTAACAAAAACCATTTTGTTTGTTGCAGATTTTTGTTGGGTAAAGTCAAGGAATAATATTCATTATACACGAAAATAATTGTAAGTTAAAATGGAAGAAATTAATGGGGATCTTTACGGGGGCGGTTTAGTTAGTCTTGGCGATGAGGGCTCCTTGGAGTCGACTGATAATGGCAAACAAGAGCAAAATTGTAACATTTGCGAGTGAGTAAATAATTGTACATTTGTTTAAATTTTTTTAACATTCTTCTTATTAATGCAATTTTATTTTAACAGTAACAAGCTGTGCAGCCCTCGAGTATTGTCTTGCCTTCATGTATTTTGTGAAGCTTGCATTGACAAGTTAATGGTTAATGAAGCTGGAGATTCTCTGAAATTTGATTTGGCTGTAGAGTGCCCAATATGCAAACAAGAAACCAAGGTATACTGTTTATTTTTATACTTTATAATATGGAATTTGCAAACGCTAATAAATATTCTTGTGCCTTTTCAGATAGCCGGAGGAGGGGCTGCATCTCTTCCTTCCGACTATGTGCTTACCAACATACTTGATGTTTCTTCTATGGATCAGTCTGTTGTTTGCACCTGTTGTAAGAGCAAGGAGCCGGCTGTAGCCCGGTGCACTGATTGCTCTCACTTCTTATGTTCCAACTGCAATTCTGCTCACGAATTTATGCGATGTTTTGAAAATCACAGAGTGGTACCTTTTGATGCTCTGAGGTCTTCAAAAGAAAAGGCTGCTGTGCACAAACCAATATTTTGCACTCGACATGCAGGAGAGAGCTTAAAGTTTTATTGTTGTGAATGTGAGGTTGGTGCTTGCACTGAATGTCTTACTGTCGATCATAAAGTAGGTGAACATCGTTGCGAAAGGATTGTTGATGTTGAGCCTAACCTGCGGGCTGAATTACGAAATTTTATCGTGGAAGCTAATGCCCGAGCAGCCACGGCTGGTAGTGCTTCTGCCAGACTCGATGATGCGCTTGGAGATCTTCAACGCCAGAGAGATGAAGCAGAAGGTGTGATTAATGACGCATTTCATGCATACAAAGCTGCACTTGAGAGATGCCGCGATAAAGCTCTGGAAGAATTAGAACGTTTGCACAAAGAAAGAGAACTAAAAGTTATGGATCTCTTCGATCGCGTCGATAAAACTGTTCAGCGCATTGACTGTGCTTGTAAATTTGTTGCTAGACTCCTTCGTCGAGGTGATGGCACTGAAATAGTGATGTTGAAAAAGACTGTCGCTTCACAGTTTGCTCGCTTACTAGAAGGAGCCCCGGAGTTTGATGTTGATTATTCCTTGGAGTTCACAACGAAAATTGATAAGTTTGAAGCCATATCAGAGGAGTCGTTTGGAACATTCCGTACCGAAGCAACTCGTGCAGAGGAACGAAAGCGTGCTAGTGAATCTTCTGCTATTGTATCAGTAACATCAAATTCTCATTCTCCAGCAGTTTCGGTGACTAACACTCCTGTATTTGACGACTTTCCCTTGTCTGGTATACGCCGCGTAACCGGTGTCACTGGAGTCGGCACCATGGTGGGAGTGCCAGGTGTAGGTGGAGTGCCTACTATTGGGGTTCCAGGAGTAGGATCTGTTCCTGGTGTTGGAGTTACTAATTCTAATGTCCTTTCTGGTGGCGTAAACATCAACAGTGTACCCGGTGTAGGTGGTGTTACTGGAGTGCCCGCTTTGCCTTCAATGGTCGAGTATAATTTACAACAGCTGGCTAGTATCGCAGAAAAAGATGTACCACCTCCACCCCATGCATCTCCTGCACCATCTTTTACTCTTGCTGAATTATTGGCTGGGGAACTAAATTCTCCCCAAGCTTACAATAACCTTCAAGCACTCGCCAAACTTGGGCTTAATGCTGGTAAGTCTTATTTATCACCAAAGATATCTTCACTTCTTAAATGTGTGCGGATAGGTTTATTTTAATTTTTTTTTTTCCAGAAGTGAATGGATTTGGAGGAATTGGAGGCGTTGGTCCTCGCGGTGTATCTCCAGGGAGACCATTACTGACTGCTGCCGAAGAAGCTGCTCTAGTACCACCTCCAGCGCCACTCGTACGTGCTACTAAAGCTACTCCAATGCACATTAGATTCAAGTTTGGTCAACTGGGAAGTGGCAAGGGACAGTTTAATTCTCCTCATGGATTTTGTCTTGGAAATGATGAAGATATCATTGTGGCTGATACCAATAATCATCGGATCACGGTAATACCATAGCTTTACCTGCTTTAACTTTTTTTATCCACAAGAGTTTGAAAAGCAGTTTGTTTGATTTTAGGTATTTGACAAGTCGGGAACTTACAAGTTCAACTTCGGTATTGCTGGAAAAGAGGAAGGTCAATTGTGGTATCCCCGCAAGGTGGCGGTTGTTCGCGCTACTGGCAAGTTTGTTGTTTGCGACCGTGGCAATGAAAGGTCGCGCATGCAAATTTTTACCAAGAATGGACATTTCTTAAAGAAAATTGCTGTGAGTAATCTGAGCTTAGTGTGGGATTTTATAATCCTATTGTATTGGTTAGTCATTATTGACTAGACAACTAACGACAAATGACTAGACTAAAATTGATCGTTTGAAGTGTACTTAATGTTTTTGGCCGGGCCTAATTTATCAATTTGCCCTTTTTATTGTACAGGTGCGTTTCATTGATATTGTTGCTGGATTGGCTGTTACTGCCGAGGGTTTGATAGTCGCTGTTGATAGCGTAACACCTACTGTATTTATATTGTCTGAAGAAGGCGATCTAATGAGCTGGTTTGACTGCAGTGAGTGCATGCGGGAACCATCTGACATTGCTATTAGCGGTACGTACTATGGTGTTTTGTGATCATTTACTTGTATTTTTACAATTCATATAGATATATATATATATATTTGATCATTATGCAAATAGTGATAAAAATATTCTGTTTTAGGCAAGGAGTTCTATGTTTGTGATTTCAAGGGGCACTGTGTCGTAGTTTTTGATGATGAAGGACGCTTCTTACGCCGCATTGGTTGCGAGAACGTGACCAATTTCCCCAATGGCATCGATGTGTCAGATGCTGGGGACGTGCTTATTGGTGACTCGCATGGAAACAAGTTCCACGTCGCCGTATTCTCGCGTGACGGAGTGCTTGTCACAGAGTTCGAGTGCCCATATGTCAAGGTACTTGTAACTTACATCTGTTGTAAAGTTTCCTAAAATGTGAGTTTCGAAATCGAAAAAAAAATAATTTACCGACACTTACTTGCAGGTATCTCGCTGCTGCGGTCTGAAAATAACATCTGAAGGATACATTGTCACTCTGGCTAAGAATAATCATCATGTACTAGTCCTCAACACCCTTTATATTGTCTGAGGAGTAACTCGATGGCTGTAAGTCTGCATACTACAAGATCTCACATTTATTCCCTATATTTTATATTAATTGCTGTTTTTACAAGCTTAACATTTTTTGCTAAACCAGTATTTGACTTATTTCGTTTTGTTGTGTTAAATTTCATGTTAGTCTGATATTTTACATTCTGTCCATATGCAGTGAACTATAGTGATCCTATATTTGGTATGCGTCGTGATTTTTTTTGTTTTATGGCATTCTGGAATTAGAGATGACACTATACTTTTATTCACTGCTATGGATAGACTAAGTCATTATTATTTCCAAAGTACTGAATACTTGCGTATTATTTTGGGTTTGTTCATCTATCATTTATTGTTTTATAATTGCATTTAGTTCTAGTAATGGAAAATCCAAAGGTTAGTATATAATATTCAACTTATATTTTGTTTTAGTCCGATTTGTATACCAGTTTTTGTTATATTTGGTCATGGAGGATCAAGGTTTCGGATTTATTTTATAAATGACTATAATATGTATAAAATGCACGCAAATTGTTTAGGAGATGCGTCAACGTTAGTATTTGTTAATAAATATGTGTTAGGCTTTAACACGATGTATAAGTAAATATAGTCAAACTTCGTGGATACATCCGGAACATCCGATTCCTGAGAGGAATACCATAACCAAATTTAACTGAAAGAATCCCATCGACAGGACTTATATATTACGTTTCTAAATTTTTAGCAGCTGGTAAGGTTCCTAGTTCGAGTGAAGTTTAAATATGTCAATTAGGGGACTGCGTGAGTGTCGCCTCAACTATTGATTTGAGATTGTTAAAATGTTAGCCCAATATACGTACGTTTTTCTATCTGTATTGATTTTCGTTGTTGTAAGTGTGATTCGTTGGGAAAAGAACAAATTAAAGTGAACGCACAATTGTGTTTAAAAAATTTAGTCTTGTCATGACCAAAGGAGGCGACACTATAATAACGTGCCATCTAGTTTAGGTTAATCTCGTATACAATATTATCATATATTGTCCGTTAAAATATATTTACCATTTACAGAATTCTTGTGTCTATACAAAATGTTTTTCGTGTACTCTTGTTTTGAGAGCCTCTTATATATTTGAAAAATTTTTCATCGTCACTCATTACAGTAGTACATCATTAGGAGTTCTCGGTTATTGTAAGTAAATATCTTAAGTTAGAACTACACTGACCATGTATGCCACACCATAATTAAAGAATATTGCGCAAATACTAATATGCAAAGTTGTTGGATTATATCTAAAACATATTGAAATGGGTCTTTATAATAAACGCCAATCATTTTGCATTAATATACCTTTACTATTTCAAACTTGGTATCAAAACTTCTTTAGGACCTCTATACTAAAATCATGTTCAAAAATTGTGTAGTTCTAGCCTTAATGGTAATGCTTTATTATTAACAACCACTGTAACTTTGCAATAACTTGTACAACGTACATATTATGTAATGGTTAAAAATGTATGTAGGGAAATATTTGGCATTTTCTTGTATATAGCAAGCTGTTAGAATCAGTCTTTTGTAAGCTTTTAATCTTGATTTTTAAGAACTAACATAACATTGTATTAATATTGTTCGCCTACAGTTCGAAGTTAATTGCGTTAATATTAATAGAGAAATTTACTAATACATACCAAAGCAGTATTTGCTTACTTGTTATGTACACGAATTTGCCATTACAAATATGTCTACTTATATGTTCGATGAGTATATACTGTTCGCCAAATTATATGTATATTTTTATAACTATCCACATTTATATTCAAAATTGAAAATTCATAGTTTAGATAGTAGGTACAAAATGCGGTTTTATTAAAACGATACCATATTTAGATATAATCATTATATACATATAAATAATTGTTGTCCCTCGTTAGGTTTTTTAAGACTCTAGTGTGTGTGAAAAGTGGGACATGTGAATTCAAATGGAACCCTCATTAATATGGTATCCCAATTATTGTAACAGAAGTAATGGTCAGATACAATGTGACATACACTGAAATCTACCGGGGATCGGGTCTTCCAACTATGATTAGGCTTTACCTACGTACCATCCTATCATGTAGTTACGATATCGTTTGTGCTTTTTAGTGACACATGCTCTTTGCACTTTTAACAAGCAATTCTTTCGTGTTAAAATAGGTACCTTCAGTAATTTAAGTATGCAAATTTGTTGATTTGCTTTACTGAAAAGCAACCTTGGACATATTGTTGTACATGGCCATTATTATGTCTATACAATCACTTTGGAAATAGTACTTAACCCAGACCACCTAAAATTAAGTGTGATATTTTACCAATATTGTTAATGTCAGTTATATATATGCTCTCTAATTTTATTTTTGATTTCGTTAACTTTTATTTTCTAAATTTCCGATACTAAAAGTCGTGCATCTCATTTAAAAATAAATATTACACCCTCATGTTACTAAATTGTAATTATAAAAAAAATAATTAGTTGGTAGTCAGGCACTCTCTTCGTATTGCTGAGCCATATAATTTATATTGATTAATAAAATCACTATTACTGAAAAGTAACATGTATAAATATGTGTACTTAATTAGAAATAGGAATTTATTTTATGTATTTATTGTGTATTGGAACAGTTTTACAATATTCGATACGCAAATTTAGATGTGATATGAGCAATAATAGAGAGACATAATGAACCAACATTTTAAGACTTACTGACTCAATATTTTAAAAGACACTTGCGAAGGCCACAGACGTGTAGCGTGCAGCAACGTCGGCCTTCGAAAGCCAGTGATAAGTTGAATTTTGACATTTTAGTCTGAATCCTCTATTTGATTAGTGAGTAACTTTTGGGTTTATTTTTCATATTGTTTTTAAGTTATTTGTTTCAGGATTTTTGTCCCAATAGTATTAGGGAATTTTATTTTCTTTATTTGAACTAGTTTAAAATGAGTCTACATACCCTCGCGGTTGAGCAGGTGTGATTAATACTCTGATTTTGTCGTTTTATTGTTTTATTTAATTATATGTTCCCGGCCTATATTATATAAATAGTATTTTTGGCCAGTGTGTTTAGGCCTTTAGAGTTACGAATTTTTACTGCCAAATTATTTTCTTACGATATTTGTGCATGCACATAGTAATTATTTTATTGTATAATATTTGTAAAAATTAGTTATTAGTTGTTGCCAATTTTTTGTTTATTATAGTATTCAGGGTTTTAATATTATAATGTTCAATTTTAATTCGTTGTCATTGATCAAAATTATTGTGTGTTAGTGATGTAAAATTAACCGAAAATAGAACTTATTATTGCCCCAAAGGGAGCGTTTGACGCTATTAATAATATTGCTTTAGGGTTGCATAAAATTATTAAAAAGTGGTGTGATAAGTTTTGGATAATTTTACAAATTATACTATTTTATGTGTGAATTCCAATATTTAAATTCAAAATCAGACATTTCATTACAACATCTGATTATACATATTATTCAATGACGATAATTAATATTTTTGTTTGTAAACTATTTGAAAAGTATTATTCTTGTCACCGCTCATCCTCCCTATGATTAATTTTGGTGATATCGACACTCTTTTCTTGCCATCTATTTTATGTAGGGATCAGCGTAGAAAGTTTTAGTAGGTACTAGTATTTTCAATTGATATACACACATACAGTATCACAAGTTTGCCTATATGGTGGTGTTGTTTAGAGATGTTTATTAGTGGTTGGCGCGGGCCGCGGCGGTTATTCGCCGCGTCTGCTTGGCTCTATAATTTGCCGTAGCGTGTAAGCACTATGTCATGGAAATGAATGGCAGTCAAATGGTATCTATTGTCCATTGACATTACTTGATAATAATTGTATCATTAGAGTACATTACAGTAGCCTTTCTCGGGAATCTTAAAAGTTACCTATATACACTTTAAAGCAATTTTGGTAAAGATATTTCTCTTGAATCTATATTCCCTTATGTATCCAGCAATAAATAACTTCAGTAGTTGTGTAGTATCACTTTATATGGCACTGAACATTGCAGGTTTCCTTGGTGTTTTTTTTAGCTCCGTAATATGTGGATTGCGAAGTGTCGAAATGAGGGGGATGTCAAGGACGTTTGCATACTTGGTGCCAAGTAATGTGATAGAAGTAGGGTTCGCAGCGCACAAGGTGAGCTCTAATGTTACCCTCCCTATTGGAGGTGGGCGTATTGCCTATTAGTGGCACCAAGCACAGCTGATGGTTTCGGTGGAGTGTTGTGGCGTTACAATTTAATTCTGTTCAACTAAACCGTGGGTGGGACAAACAACATTATTATTTCTTTTTATGACTTTGGTTTTGAAATGATTCCAATCGAAAACTATTTGAAAGACGGCATGCTCAAACGATTTAGTTTTACCTTCACCCACCTTATCGACATATACATATATACACGCGTATGTGTACGTAATCTCCACTGTTCTAAAACAACATAAATAATATAAGGTTGTGAGCTGTATTCCCGTTGGAATTTTAAGCCACATGTGTGCTTGTGCAATAAATATCACAGTTTGGATCTAGGCTTTTAAATTATTATAGATTATATACATTGTTGAGCTGATTATAAAAATTTAATATATTATTATACCTTTTAATATTGTTAAAGAATTCTAATTGCATTCCACATCTTAGAGTGAACGAATTTGAGATGACCGTTTTCAGTCTACATTATACAATTTTTTTTTACAATTGTAGGATTATTAGCAGTTGCCAATGTTTTCCTTTAGTCAGTAAAAGTACAAATATTTTAATATACAATCTTGGTATTTACGTATTGTAGTGATCTTATTTTTTGATTCTATAACTATAAGCATAATTTTTTTCTCTTAAGCGGCCATTCAGATATTTCTCATCTCACAAATTATTCAGTAAACAACAAAACATATCATACCGAATCAATTTAGTTTACATAGAAATTGCAACTCCCGTGGTTTTATTCTCTTGATTAGGTTACATGTTCTTCAAATGGCTATTTCTTTATTTTCAATGTAGATTTAAGTATATTCTAAGTTACACTGTCTTAAGTTCTCGTCATTTTGTTGAAATGTGAAATTTATTGTAATTGTTAGTGTGAAAGGTGCAAGTTCCAAATGCATATTTTAATTTTGATCCAAAGATTTCATTAATTCCTTATAATTTAATTATTTAATTCTCGTTCTGCTGAAGTGACATTTGTGGAGTATGCATTGGTATTTGATACTAGGGTAACATGAATTATTCTGTAGAGTTGGTGCAGCCGAGCAAACCTCTACTAATATTCTCTTAAGAATATATTGCTCAATAATTTAATTCTGTTAAAAGTATTTTAAACCTAGATGTAGTCCACGGTATGTTTAGTATGATGTGGACTCCTTACACGAAGTTATATCTAACAGACAATACCCTCCGTAAACATTTGAAAATTAAAATGTTAAAGTTTTATTAGATGTAGTTGTTTGCCTTGAAGGCGGCTTGCTGCGGAGTGCAAGCTGCACGGGGCACCAGCAGCATCAGCACATGGGATCGCCAGTGGCTCTCTGAAACCATTATACTATACTGCTCGTTACGATGTAGCCCACGACACAATAGCTTTGTCCGCATAGGTCCACTCTTATCCGACATATCTTTCTCATTAAATACGTTCCATAAATAATAGTTATGGCAGTTTATATAATGTCTTCAGTATACCTTGTGTGATGGTGTTGACTGTATTTGTACTATTTAGCCCCACAGTCAACGAAAATTGTTATGTAATCCATTACAGGAGTCTCTGCTGCATTGTGCCTAGATCTTAGAAGTTAATGATATCAAGGTAGAGTTAATCTCAAATATTTTGGCTCTTTGAATATTCCATGATATTATTTTTGTTTTTCATGAAAATGTATTTACATTATATACATACCTACACCTAGTAATATTGTATACAATATGAATATACATTGCGTGGTTTGTAACTTGATGTTTAATTATTTTATTGTAAAGATAAGATGCCCAACTGGTTCTCTGTCCACGCTTTAGAAGTGGAGGAATTGAGTGTATTCGATAATTATACTTACATTATTCAACTTAACACTGAATAAATAATTCAATGTTATCTGTGGACAGAAGTAGTTCTTTTTGGTTTCAACTGGTTGCACATCTTACTTGACCAAATTCTTTTAATGCTAACGTTACTTGGGAATTTGTATGTTTGCCATTTTGCACTCTTTCTTTATTTTTTTTTAATGGCTGGTGTGAATTTTCACGTAACATTAGCGATTTATTAATAATTATAAGTTTTATTAATGTGAACTGTGGCCAGGATAACAGCAGAGCAGTGTAATTCAGAGCCTGCCTAAAATATATTTTTGTCATGATTTTATTTAGGTATATACATGTTATTATTCACATATTACAGTTTTCTCAATATTAGCTTGTATTTTAATTAAGAAATAATCATATTTAACATTGCCAGGTGATCAGCAACCTGCACTTTAATATTTTTGGAAACTATTGAACTTAAATTGTACTGACTTTATAAATATATTTACTTCAATAAAGATTTTCCATGCCACTAAAAAGAGTTTATCTAAATTATTGCCCTGTGCTCGTTACCAGGTGATATGAAATTGTAAACGATTAGTTATAATTACGTACTATATAACATTAAGAAGCCAATTTAAAAAGTTCTCGCGCGTCGCATCAGCGTCTCTCGTACACTTGTTTCTTTAGTTTTGTACATTCTATCGTATGCTCTCCAAATGTGCTATTCGTAAATAGCTGGATCCACACCAGACGATCCAAATTGGATCGGCGATCCCGCAATCCGCGATCCAAAATCGTGATGCGTGGAGCGTGGATCGTACAAGGCCGATTCAGTTTGTTGAAACTGCGATCCTCAACTACTCTCCAAGCGATCCGGGACTCGGCTTCACGCAAAGTCAGTGTCGCATTTCGCAAGACATCTGACGCCAACCCTTGTCGCTTACACCTCTATTGGTATAATTAACATGTTTTGGTACCATAAACATATAAATTCCTTATAAAACGATATCAGATAGCGACTTTGCGTGATGTCCATAGTGTGGTGGATCGCGCGTACCACACCGCGCGCGTCACGTAACCGAGGCACCTTTGAGGTTAGTAAAAAACCGACAACATACTGATAGGGTGCTGCAGAGAGCGCGCGCTCCTATACGCTCTACACGTTATGAGAAAAACAGTAAATAGCATCCTTAGAGCGTTTTCACATTACCCAATACGATATGGGTAACACGCGTCGATATGATTAGGAAGTAAAATGTATGAAATATGTACGTCTTTCTAAGTGTCAAATGTACCTATCGCATAAGATATCGGAGCCGATACATAGGTACATTTGACTTCCTCCGATATCGGATCGTTTAATGTGAAAACGCTCTTAGGTACACATTAGAACTAATAATTTTGGTATTGGGTACGTGGATGACGGTAGCGCAATCTCGCAAACGCAAGTTTCGGGGCATTTGTATCTAACTATATACAGGATGGCCAGGAAAGAATTGATAACCTCTGAAAGGCTAATAGAAGAATTAAATCAAGCCAAAAAAAAATTTAAAAAATTATAAACCCTTACACTAGAAATATGGCACTTTATCACAGTGATCGGCAAAAATTGTATTTTCATTAATTTAATTGCCACTAATTAATCTTTATTGAAAAATTTGATAATACATACATGTATTGTGGTATTTGGTAATGGCGGATAAAAAATTTAATTATATTCAAAAATTGAATAACTCAAGATCAATAATTATCCAATAAGGTAAAAATTCGTAATCTAGTTCAGTTCATTGTTTAATAGTGCAGTAATTAGAAATATATTTATAAAAAATATTAATTTTTCAAAAAATTAGATAATTAATTTTTCTAATTACTAATTTTTAAAAAAATTAAATAATTAATTTTTCTAAATTAAGGAAAAGTTGCGAAATTAAAGCATATTTTTTTAGGCACATCATATATTATCCCTACAAGGTTGTTAGGAACCCTCAGTGCGTGAATCCGACTCGCACTTGGCCGTTTTTTCTATTACTAACTTTGTAGAGGCATTTGTTACAAATCATAGCCCACTTGGATTCGGTGATTAGAAACAATCATCGAGGGTAAGCAACGATGGCGCGGTCAGTACCTGGATGGGTGACCGCTGGTGGCATGTTACCATGAGCGTCTCCGTGATTCGGAGGTCACGTTAAGCAGTCGGTCCCGGTTGTTATCATACGATAACAGTCGTGAAGCTTAGTTGGAGGCCTTCGGGCGGCTTAAAAACATCCAACGGCAAGATTTACGTAGCCACAACGTATTCTTGCCAGTCCCCAACCCGCACTTGGCCAGCGTGGGGATGTATGGCCTTAACCCTCTGCTGAGAGGAGACCCGAGCCCAGCAGTGGGACATTATGAGTTGTTGTTGTTGAGGTATTTGTGTTTGTAACAAATGCCTCTACAAAGTTAGTAATAGAAAAAACCGGCCAAGTGCGAGTCGGACTCACGCACTGAGGGTTCCTAACAACCTTGTAGGGATATTATATGATGTGACTAAAAATTATGCTTTAATTTCGCAACTTTTCCTTTATTTGTGCTGTAAGACGTTGCTTCATACTAAATTTCAAGATTCTGAGTCCTGAAGGTTTTGATTTCCCTTGCCAGTGTCGAAAATTTGCAGCATAAATGGCTGTATCTTTTGATTGCGTTGACTTAAGTTTGATTTTTTCCCAGCTCTAAGGGACACTAGCCCTGAGTATTTGATATGAATTCAGCTTGATACCTCCAAGTTCCTAAGAAAAAGGGTCTTTACTGACAGACAGACGGATAACAAAGTGATACCATAAGGGTGCCGTTTTCCTTTTTGAGGTACGGAACCCTAAAAATGTTCATGTCACTGAAGTAAAATGCAGTTGCATTTATTACAAGAGCGGCAAGTGCAAACACGTTGCTGCTTTAATATGTCCATGCTTTATTTCATATTGATGTATATTTACACTATTTCTACTGTTATTTTTGTACTTTATAATACAACAAAAATAATGACCCATTTTAAAACAATTGACAAGTTTCACCAAGCCCCTATTCTTGTACATTTCTGCCACGGCAAGCGCTGTGATCCCCCACTATGCACTTCGCACGATCCCAATAGCCGTGTCAATCAGAACAGATTTATCTGATGTATGATGATGCGTTCAAGCATGAATGGAATAATTTTAGTCAAATCTGATGATAAATATATGAATAGAATAAATGTACCTACAACGATAAAAAGAACATCTAAGGACTATTTTCTCTACTATGAAAACGTTCATTATTACATATTAGTTGTTTTATATAAATATATTAAAAATCAATAATCATCAGACTATCGCGGTCCACTGCTGGACATAGGCTTTCTAATTGCACGCCACTTGGTTCGACCCTCAGCTTCAAAAATCATATTTTGTGAAAATAACCAATTACCATTTTTAGTTGAGGTATGAGTTAATTGCTTGGGCTCTAGCCTCTTTGGCTAGGAAAGGCCATTTTGGTTTATATCTTTAAGGAATGAGAAACGTTTCAATAGGTTAATAAGTGGTCGCTCATTCGGTGTTTGTGTCTATTTATAAATACCATTCTATATACATGCCGATACATCATTTTGTTCCTTAATGGACAGTGATATGACACAATCGTTATGGTTATTGTGCAATTTAACCAGTTAGGCTTTTTGTGCTATAGCTACACACATTTCGAGTACATATCAATTGGTAATAATGTCCAGTACCTACATGTACAAAAACATAATTTAGGAAAAAAAAATACCGCACTGTGAAAAACTTGTAGAAAAGTGGTTCGTTAAATAGTTTTAATATTTTATTTGTATATAAAAAATTATACAGATTGCATTGATTCATAATAGAGAATACGCAAGTTTTTTTTATTTCTTGAATTGATAACTTATTAAAAAGAAAAATAGGCTTGAAAATAGTCAAACTATTTTTCAAAGTGAAATTTAAAACACTGAATAAATTTGAGCTGTTCGCCGCCATTTTGCGCGCGCTTTTGATGACATTACTGGTCTTATCTCGTGTTTGTTTACAATTCTTACAGCGTGTCCGTTACTTTACACTGAGTTACAGTTTTAATTGCTATACTAACCACGGGAGAAGTCAAAAACCCTTCTCTTTCCTTCCACTTAGCAACAAGTTTAATCACAAATTTCAATGGTTATGTATAAGTTATGATTTATCGTAAGTATTGTTCAAACATTCATGAATAAAAATCAATGTTATGAACTAAAATATACCAAGTAATATAATAATTTGATAAACTCCTCTGAACTCTGCGCCCATAAGATCGAGATTTGATGAAAAATATTCTGACATCATAAATGCATATATTTTCGATATTCTGTCATCACCTTAGATTGACTACAAATATATATTTCACAAGTAATCATGAATCCAGTTTTAAAAATATTGTTTCACAAACACTACACATTATGAATTTCGACGTCGATAAATCTGATAGTGTGACCATCGACATCATATTTCGTTTTGAAAAAATAGTGATGCGTTCTGTAAGTTTGGATTTCCTCTTTTAATTTTCACTTTTTATTTAATATTTTCTGGGTCTAGATAACCACTAAATAAAAAATATACCTTTTGAGAATATTGCAAAAACAATAAATAATCTAGAAAAAAAATATTTAAGACAAATAAAAATTTTATGCATATTCCCTCTATTGTCGTATATACTTATTAGTAACAATATTTACATTAAAATATATTGTCCTTTTTATAAAAGGATAAATGGAATAAAATAATTTGGAGTGGATTTTATTGAATTCGTATAACGTGGACACGTTATACGACTTCGACAAAATCTAAAATTTATCACATTTATAGACACATTCGCCCGCGATCCATGTTGATTTTATCTCCATAGTATCGGGGTTTATTATTACAAAGTCAGCATCATATCCATAATTTAATTTTCCTTTTCTGTGGTCAATGCTTAAAGCTTTAGCTGGATGCAAAGATGCAGCTTCTAGTGCATATTCCGTAGAACAATCTGGAACAAAAATTGTGTTCGTTTACACCATTCAGTATTTACTGAGAAAATAATCATGATAAAAAACGCTTTTGTAATCAACCGAACTAAAAATATAAAATAATGAAGTAAAGTTCAAAAAGAAAAATTATGATTGAAAAATATTTGTTAATTGAATTTGTGAAAAAAAAACGGAAAATTAAAATTGTTGTTAAATTTTTATAGTAAACCTTTTCCTTACTGATAAAATATATATAAAAAAATATTGTTCAATATTTTACTTAATAATAGAAAGTTACACTTAATGGTATAAATCATGCTTACCTAACGATTGTTTTAACATCGCAACACACGTGTCGAGGGCTGATGTACTTCCACAAAGTGTTTTAGTGCCCGTTACGTAAGCATGAACACCTTCGACAGTGACCAGCTGAGGACCAATACGATAGTTGCCATCTGCAAGACCTTGGGCTGCGACTGCGTCGCTTACGACTACTAGTCCTAAAAAAACACACAATCATAATAAAAACCTATACATCTCACACATGTGAATCATGACCTAATTTGCCGATAAATCGTTTTAAAACGGTCAAAACAACAGATTAAACAAACAGTGCATGCCGCACTTTATGCAAGCTGCGTTAATACTGGCCAGAGATCTATGCAGTCAGAGTGACTAGACGACTACTAGAGAAGATAAAACAGAAATAATAATAGTTTACATACATGCTCTTTGGAATGAACTATAACTTATAACAAATGCTTCTTAGCTAGATAACAAGGTCGATACTATGGAAATACATATTTACGCGAATGTTAACCTTATTAATTGTATTTGAATGGCAGTTAGAAAGTTAGCTTATAGGTCATGATTGGAATTTGTCAGTACAGTTTTCCTTCTTCCTTCTTCACTTTGCTATCTTTGTAATTTTTTTTTAACACTAATCTCTTACATTCATATGTCATTGGCAGAATTGTCGACATCGGCACAGATTGCCATATCCAAAAAAAAAAAAAAATTGTCAGTAGTACAGTACATACATATTACAAATTAGTTTTTGCCTGAGGCTCCACCCGCGCATATGTAGGTTCTTGTGGTAATTTTTTAAGTCGATAAACATTAAATGTAAACTGAGGTTTCGCACAATAGACAATCGCATCCAAACTTCTAAGATTAGCGCGCCCAAACGTACAGATAAACAGACAAAATCCTATAAACTGTTGTTTTGACTTCGGTTACTTTAATAAAGACTTGCTGTAGTTTTTATTTAATATATGTGTGTCAATGCACAGACATCGAGCTCTTCCAATTTTATAACATGTACATATATAGTTAAATTGGACACAGGATAAATGTTTGTTCCGGATGAGAATTGAACCCATGGATTCTGGGTAGTCAGGGGCATTAACTTGACACCCTAGCAAAATCAGACCGGGGTGGCAGCGCAAACGCCACAAAGCGCGCGCTCTATTCTTTGAGCAGGAAAGGAATATCGGGATTCGTGCACAGAAGGGGATCATATACAAACCGTAGGTGGCGGAGGCACGTAGGGTTGCAGGGATTTCCTTTCGAGGGTGCACCTGGTTACTCGGCTCCTAGTACCCTAGACGTAGTTAGTCGGGTCAAGTCTGACAAAGCCACCAATCGGTGGTATCTAGGGGATATCCTCACAAAAAGGGACATTAAGTTGTCCGTATGGATTGAGGCGACACTTCAGGTTTTAAAAGGAAATTCGTAGCCCTATTTAGTATGCGGTAAAATAATTTTAAACCACTACTCGACCAAGATTCCAGCAAGTACCTAATAATTTTATAATATGTAGTTGTATAATAAAGTCGTTGTCTACTATGTAGGTTGTATTTCGGTATACAAACTTCTTCGGTATACTTTTATATTAGAAAAAAAATAGAACAAAATTAAAATCAATGATATAGTGAACTATCAAAAAGCAACAAAAAAGTCGGCCAGTAGCGCGGGGCGCAGGTATCCACAATAATTATTTAAATTATTTCTTAATTTGTTTCACTATAATACCTTCAGGGTTTGTCCTGCTTGCAATCCGCAGAGCTGCTGGATGAGTATGTATACCGTCGGAAATTATGCCATAGAAGACTTGTCTCTTTGTTGAAGATGCTAATAGACCAACTAGACCCGGGTCGCGATGATGGAACTGAAATCAACACAAAGCAAATTTACATTGGATTGGTTCCTTGTTTGTATACGAGGTGTGTTCAAAAAGTATCGCGGATTTTGAATTTTCGCGGGTTACGTATATTCGAATTTCGATTTTTTTGTGGCATTATGTTGGTACATATGTCTCCCACTTATGCTGACAAGTTCGGCCATTTTGAATGTTCAGTTATTGTTGACACCAGCTTTGCTTGCGCGTGTTTTGGTTCGTCTTTTTACCTATTCAAAAAAATGGAACAAAGAATTTGTATCAAATTTTGTGTGAAAAACGAAATTAAGTGCGCGGATGCATTCCGAATGTTGTCTGTGGCATACGGAGAAGCTACTTTGGACAAAAGCAACGTTTATCGGTGGTACAAAATGTTTTCAGAAGGCCGAGAAGATGTGAACGACGAAGAGCGTGCCGGACGCCCGAGCACTTCAACAACAGACGAAAAGATTGATTGAAGTGAAGAAAATGGCATTGGCCAATCGTCGAATCACCGATAGAGAAATTGCCGAGGACCTAGGCATATCGATTGGCTCGTGCCATTCGATTTTAATCGATAATTTGGGCATGAGATGGGTCGCCGCAAAATTCGTACCAAAATTGCTCAATTTCGATCAAAAACAGCATCGCATGAACGTTGCTAATGAGATATTGGAATCTGTCCGCGACTTTTTCTTTTTCCCGAAACTGAAGAGGCCCATGAAAGAACGACGCTACGCCACGATTGACGAGATCAAGACGGCATCGAAGGAGGAGCTGAATAAGATACAAAAAAATAAATTCACGAATAAATAAATAATTTTTGAAAATACACAAAATTCGCGATACTTTTTGAACACACTACGTATACCTACTTCTTCAAGTTTTTTATGCTATGAATGTCAAATTAAGTAGGTCGCTAATTATAATACTTTATCACATTTACACAATGCCATTTAGTCTCAAAGTAAGCAGAGTTAGTACTATGGGTTTTAAACAAACGATATAAATTTATTTATTTTTTTGTGCATACATATCACACAGAAATGCCCCGATAAAACTAAACATTAAATGTTCACGCACATAAATATTTGACTTGAGCGGGATCGAACCTGCGACCTCTGACTTAGCAGTCCATTACACAAACTGTTACCCAATCAGATCATTCAAGAATATTGTACATATTTTTGTTCCTCCAAAAAAATATATGTTATAGCTATTGTATTAATAGTAGGATTTACTTACTGGGAGCATAGCATTAAACAGGTGAGTTATTAGATTGGCTCCACATTCAACCGCTTCCTCTCCTTGGGCCAAGCTAGCAGTGGAGTGACCTAAAGCCACTTTAATCCCAAGATTACACAATTCTCTGATAGCTTGTAATGCGCCGGGAAGTTCTGGGGCAATAGTTACTATGACAACATTATCCAATGAACCATAAACTTCTTTGAGTGTTTCTATACCCTGGAAATCAAATATTGAGCCTTTCAGATTTTTAGGTATTCTTTACTAAAGTACTATCGATAAATTTTAATCATAATCAGGTCATGATGATGACCTTGCTTACTTTCACAAATACAATTAGGTCGATATTCGTGTAAATATACATTGTCATGGTAAGGAACTTATTATCTTTAATTTAATTATACAGATAATTATATGTTGTAATGATATGTGAGATATTTCTCTTAATTTGTTCAGAGTTATGGATAATTCCAAAGAATATGATTGTTATAACAACAACTGCGTCCTAAATGCGGCATGCACTGTAAAGGAAGGAAATCTTAGTTGTTTTGACGGTTTCAAACAATTTATCGGCAAAGTGGGTTTCATGATTCAAGTTTGTCGATGGTACATAAACAACACTAAAATTAATACGGAATATCACGATATTTATCACGTGGATCTAAAACCGACTACGTGAGCAAACTTTGTAGGACCAATCACTGGAAATAGAAGGAAAACTTGAAATTATAGCAACCTGTCTGGCTGGTATGTTTAAGTAGGCCAAAACCTCCTTTCTAAGGAGGGTGTAATGTTGAACAATGGATGCTGATGATGAGCATTACATCTAATGTGTCACTTGAATCAACAAGTCACAAAAACAAAAAAAAAACAAGGATGTTGGCCATAGTTATGTAAATAATTATTAAAGAAAATGGGTATTTCTCATTAAATTTTGGAATTTTATTCCCGAGAGATGGTGCCAAATCACGTGCATTAACTTGTAAGTCTATTTTTTCAATGCACGTTGTTCATATTACTATTGTTTATAAATAAAACGTATAACCACAAAGCAAAAAATACATGGCTACTTACTTATCATGAAAGCCATTTCCTAACAAGGTACAAGACCTTACTTCAAAAACATTACTAAGATGCCAAATTCATCTCAAATAAATCTATATTTTTAATAAAGAAATTATGCGAATATATTGGAAAGATGAGTGTTATCCCACTAATAATATAAACGTGAAAGTTTGTATGGATGAATGTTTGTTACTCTCTCACGTAAAAACTACTCAGCGGATTTGGATGAAACTTTACAGTAATATAGCTGATACATTAGAATAACACATATGCTACCATTTGCCGCGATAACCGACATATACGCGGGCGGAGCCACGGAATAAACTAGTTGTCTATAAATACTTTCATTTTACAACGACGAATTTATAAAAATGATAATTTAATTTAACAGTTCTTAACCCTCTCCTGAGAGGAGACCCGAGCCCAGCAGTGGGACATTATGGATTGTTTATGATGATAATTTAATTTAAAATATGTACTGCCAAATAAAATCATTCCCTCACCGTGTTACGAATATTCCTTTTCTGAATTTAATATGTTCAAAGATATCGATTTCTTCACAACACTAGATGAGTTCCGGCAAAAAAAATAATTTAAAAAATTGTTAAGGCGGTCATTACCACACGTTATACATATGAGAGAATGATTTGATTACACGGTTGGCCTAGTGGTTTCAGTGGTTTACCGCGGTCGCGACCTTCTGCGAGGAAGTCATCTCGCAGAAGGAGGCGGCGGAGAAGGCCCGGGAGGACGATCTCCACTCGGACCCGATCCGCCGCCGGCGAACCGGGCGGCGGAGGCGCGCCTATCAGCGCCTCATGCCGCCCTGAGTGTGGCCGCGGATGGGCGGGACGGGTTTTCCCCCCATCCGCTACATAGGCCACCCGCGAGGGGGGCGACGATACGCGTGTGCCGTACGTCGCCTTAAATGAGAGTTACCATCAGACGACGGTGCCCGCTTCAGTGCGGGCAGGCGCTGGGAGGGGTCCGGATGGCGTAAGAAAGCGGTTCCCGGATCCCTCCCGTCTTAGGCGCAGAGTGGCACACCGTGTGGTTTAGTGGGTAGTCTGGCGGAGTCAGTCAGGAGTCCCACATAAAGCGAACCCCCTGTCCCCGCGGGGGGGGGGGGAGCGAAGTGCGTAAAAAAGGCATTCCACCACGTAAAAAAAAAAAGAAAAAAAAGTGGTTTAAGTGGTCGCCACACCGCTTCCTACTGCGCCAAGTGTTGTGGGTTCAAATCCTACATGGGACAACACTTTGTGTGATCCATAAATTGTTGTTCCGAGTCTGGGTGTAGTTTGTGTCCGTTTTATATATGTTTGTAAAGTCGCCCGCGACACAGGAATGTATATACCTAATGCGGGAGTTGTCTTAAAAAATCATGTCTGGTCAGCGTGAAATACAAGATCAGAACCATTCTTTCTACGGAGAAGCTTAGGTCTAGCAGTGGTCTGTAAAAAACCGTTGATGAGGTCACCCATCTGTTCTCTGCCCCCTACGTA
This sequence comes from Hyphantria cunea, assembly GCA_003709505.1. Classification (NCBI taxonomy): domain Eukaryota; kingdom Metazoa; phylum Arthropoda; class Insecta; order Lepidoptera; family Erebidae; genus Hyphantria; species Hyphantria cunea. Next base: position 1,431,849 of record PKRV01000430.1, on the reverse strand, counting down.
TTAAAAACAATGACCTTGAACTCTTACCCGTGAACCCTTTGACAAGCGTCATCTTCCTTCTGACGTTGACAGTAACGCTGTCGTGGTGAATACCTTCTGTGTTCTCTCCGAAGCAGAAGTACGTGCCGTTGACGGACTCAGCGCTCGAGTTGAGGGTTAATACGCTTTGGTATAAAGTCGGCTTTATCGCTGTTATCTAAAAGTTATATTATTTAAGTATATCAGTTATTTTGTATTTCTACCTTGAGCAAACAGGTTTCTAGAAATAATTGTTTCATTATATACTACTAGATTTTTACCCGCGGCTTCGCCCGCAGTGGAGCCATTAAATAAATACGAGAGATAAAGGGTAAGGGTATAATAGAAATGAATCAATATAATAACTAAATTTTATTGCTTGGCTGAGATCAAAAATTTTTAAAAATTACCACATACAATGAATTTTCAACACCTTAAAATATGCTTTTGAAGTAGCTAAATTTGACGATTTTTTGACAAAAAAATTTCTTATCTTTCGTAATTTTTTTTTTAATAAGAAATATCCTATGTTACTTCTAATACCTTCAAGAGTATATGTACAAAGTTTCATGATGATCGGTTTAGTTGTTTTTGCGTGAAAGCATAACAAACAAACTTACATTCGCATCTATAATAGTAAATAGGGATTATGTCGCCACTTCACTAACACATCTTACAATATCACATTGTCGGCTTTCCGTTGTTTCTCTCCCACACAAGCGTTACTTTACATTCTCAGTCCCATTTCATCTGCCTTCCACGTCGGTTAGTTTTAAAACTATTGATTTGTTTTATTTAAAATAGTTAGCATTGTTTTTTTCAAACGGTTTTTATAAGTTCGTCATAATAATACGAAAGTAGGAAACCAGATTGGTCAGTGGGCGGGGCTTAATCGATTCGTCACTATTTTCTTAACTCAAATGAACTAACAGTTCTGTCACACAACGCGTGTAAGTATAAAAAAGTATTAACAATAGCTAACAATACTATAAATCAAGTAGAATTTTATGGAATACTGGTTGACCCGGTACAGGTCGTTCAGCCAAACAGATAATGCAGACGTATTGACTGATGTTAAGCGATAATCACTGCGATACCCGCAACATAGTGCGTTGCCGGCCTTTGAAGAATAGGGGGGAGGGGTTGGATTATGGGCATTCGGTATCCTCACTCACTCCATGAAACACAGCGCAAGAGCTGTTTTACACCAGTTTTCTGTGAAGCTGTGGTATCGCACCAGTCGAGCCAGCCCAATTGTGCCGAAGCGTAGGTCTCCCCCGGTTATCATTTTTTATTTGTTTGATATATCTTTTTAAACATCACATCAATAAATACTTACAGTATTGTTCAAGAATGTCTCAGTTTCCCGATGCCAGAGAATCCTTGGTGCTGGTTTGGCTTCGACGAGACAGGTTACTTCAAGTACAGTACCGTTCAGTACTGTGATATTTTTTTCTCCGACTATTTGCACCACAGGTTTTATAAGTACATTCACTTTTACAGAGTCTGAACCTGAAAATTTATTATTCACTAGCTGAGTCCCGCGGTGAAACTTGCGGTTGTTATTATACCATGGGTGACGCCGAGGGTGGAAGTTAAGATGTAGTCTAAATTACTGCATACACCATCGGTCCTAGAGATTATCCGGAACAAACAAACAGACAAGCATTCTCAAAATTGTTTTTTTGATGTAATTACTGTATATACTTTCATGTATTTAGTGAAAAGCTGATAATTTGATATTACAAACAGTCGTATCCTCAAAAATTTCCGCATTTATTTAGTACTAGGATTTATTTTATCTTATTTTTAAATTATACCGATCACACCAACCACAACAAATCAGTAACAAAAAACGTAGACAAACACAAACAAGCAGATTAAAATAAAAACGATTACAAATTTAAACGAAAAAATCATCCATCCTGCTCAGAATGTCAAGAATACTGACATATTCACTAAGTCTCACCTTTCATGGACCCCCTCAAAGCCGTGCAAGTCCAGGTGCCATCGCTAGTCACGTTCCTGACAGCGAGCACGTCGTTGTAACTCCCGTTGACAGCAACACTCCTGAGCGCGGTGTTGTTAGGCGCGCGCCACACGATCAGGTTGGCGCTGTCCACCGCGCACACCAGCTGCAGCTCCGAGTTCTTCAGCCTCGACAGTGTGTGGGGGCCTAAGATTTGTGCTGTTGGGTTCCTTTTTATTTTTATATGTGTCGATTGTTCTGTTTTACCCCCTGAAAAATAATTACTTATGTGATATAGTATACAACTTATTACGGAAAGGTATAAGACGACGACTGTAGACAAAGTAAGAGAAATTATATATAAATTTATTTTTAGAACATAACGTATACATGAGAAGGACATAAAGAACACTCAAACTCAGAATTACCATTTCTGGATCACACAAAGTCCGATGTGGGGTTTGAACCTACAACACTTTTATTCTACAAAAACGCGCATTCCGTTCAATATACAATTTGGGTGGAACAACTTGCATACCTTTCATGTAATCTATTGTATTTCATTATCTGACTTTTAAAAAGATTAGCCATGAGTTTCTTTGCCAGTGTTCTTCTCATAAGGCCCTACGCATTTTGGAAACTGGAAGTTATGGATCGATACAGGCGGTGAATTTTGGTGTTTTCACCTAATTCACCTTGATAATACAGTGCATCTGGCGACTGTTTGTGTCGATCTATGATTTTTATTTGTAGCTTCAATTTAACGTTCATAAATTTCTTTCTTTCTTTATTTAAAGACAACTCCCGCATTAGGAATATACATTCCCGAGTCACGGGGTTCTTTACAAACATACATGAAACGGACACAAAGTACACCCAGACTTAGAACAACAATTTATGGATCACACAAAGTATTGTCCCATGTAGGAACTGAACCCACTTGGCGCAGTAGGAAGCGGTGTGGCGACCACTGAAACCACTAGGCCAACCGTGTAGTCTAACTGTTAACCGTGTAGTCTAATGTCACTTAGTGTCTTAACTGAATAAATGATTTTGAATTGAACTCCAGCAGACCGTTTAAACTACCATGCGTACGAGTGCGTATATGCATAAGGTGATACGTACCTCTATTAGCGGCGACACAGGAATATTTTCCTGTTACATTTTCACTAACGTGTAATTTTTTCCTGTATGTATACAGGCCTTCTAGGCTCGGTTCCTTGTTTAAGTGTATGGCTGAAAATAACAATTTCTTCAATATTATTAATAAAAGCTATGTTTGTCTCATTTTGCTTTGTATTCATCGTGTCAAAACTAGAGATTAATCAGTGTAGAAGTGTACACAAATCTTTTCAATATTTTTATATATGCTATACGTATAAGTTCTTGTCCGTAGCTTCGCCGGCTTGTATGACGGTTATCAAGGTTAAAAGTAGCTTATATCCTTTCTCAAGAATCAAATTTATTAAAATTGGTGTAGCAGTTTAGCCGCGAACAGCAGACAGACAAACAGAGATCAAAGAGAAATTATTATATTAGTATATATGTGTAAGTTTGCAACTTCAAACATCTCTTGATGCGTGAAGTGACGCGTGCTCGATCCCGGTAGCGTTCAATACTCGGGGTATTGAGCGCTACCGGGATTCGACCCTCAGACCTCAGTACAATAGCAACAATTCAATAAAAAATGATTCTTAGTGTTACCATAATGAGTTCGTGTTCCGTTAAAAAGCAGTTTATTCTCCAGGAGTAAGGCTTCACTGTAGACGGTGCAGGTGATGGTGACATCACTCCCCGCCTCCACAGTAGTGTTGTGAGGCTCTATGGACACTTGTGGAGCGTCCACTGAAATTATTAACACATTCCACACTTATAAAGAAATAAATAAAAGTTATTAGGCGTAAAAGACGTCTGACTACAAAATTGCTAACTTTATTTACATTACATTTATTTACATATTAACAAGTGACGGCCACTGGTCGACCTCTAATCTATATATATACATACATAAGATAGTCGTGTTAATTACACTGTTTATAACTCAAGAACGGCTGAATCGATTTGGCTGAAAATTGGTGAAAAGGTAGTTACCAGGAGACGGACATAGGATACTTTGCATAGGTTTTTTTTACTTTGCGGTGTGGTGTTAAACGCGTTTGTTTGGATATCTTTTTTATGTTTTCTGTAATCAGGACAAGGTTTGTTATCAAGAAAATTATAAGGAAACCGGAAGTGTAAAATGTATTTAGCCATGGACTGTACTACTCGTTGGAGACTAACACTGACATTAATAATAAATGCAAACTTTTCGTAGATTTAAGAAGTGATTACGAAAAACAATGGCGGTACGAAGTTTGTCGGGACAGCTTGTGAAAACTAATCTTTAAGCTTTACATCGCAACGAAAACAACAGAATTTTTGCACCGATTCACAAATTCCCAAATTCAACTAATGGGTTTCGGTCGAGCAGGCATGATCACGTTGCCTGGTCGGAGGCTCCTCCCTGTCTGTAGGAGTAGTGACCGATTTCACCTCTCAATATCCTCGAGTTCAGTCACATGTTCCACAAACGGTCTTTTGATCCGAACCGAAGCAGAACTTCTATTTTTGGTGTATGTACTCTCAGAAACGACGGCTCGAAGGACCAAGTGGACATCGTTCGCCTAAGATGCTGATACCCAAATATAACATATTCAGATTGTCAACTTCTAACGTTACCAGAATTCTTTGAGATTCCCTAACAAACGGACAACATTACAACGACAGATCAAAAAGTTATTATTATTCATTTTTGTACATATCGGAATATATTGCTGCGGTTGCCTCGTTGGTCTCGCAGTTAGCACAAGCGACTGCCAATCAAGAGGTCCCAGGTTCGATTGCTGAGTCGAACTGCTGTTGGATTTTTCTTACAAGAAATTCTTAACAACAGTCCGGAGTATGCAATATGGCGGTGTTTCTTGCCCGTGAAACGCAAAGCACGTAAAGCTGTCGATCCCGGTTGTCATAAACACCTACGACCATCGTCATTGGGAAGACAGTTCCCTCAAATATACTGACAACTAATTAAACCTTCGAATTCAGTTCAATCTGCGGTTTGCGGAGCTCCGATGTCAGTCGCTCCGAGTAAAAACTGATATTCTAGTAAAACCGGTTAAACTAGCAGCCGACCAAATTAATCTTGGGAATAATAAAGGCTAAGCAGGTGATGTATATATCGGGATATAAAGTCAGAGTTGTCTAACTATGGATAGTATCTATCGAAGAACTTGAGTAATAATTCTTCTGATGAGGAGAAAGTGAGCGAATAACATGACCCTTTCTCTGTTGCAGTAGGGTAAAAATGCTAAGTATGTTACCTGTGATGGTAAGTTCAGTGGCAACCTTACTGATGCCTGCCACGTTCCGTGCGACGCAGCTGTAAGTACCGACGTGTTCTTCTTTCATATCTATGATCACTAAGTCCAGCGAGGTTGTTTGTCTACGAAATAAAATACAGCATAGAATGAAACTTAAGGAACAAATTATGTTAAGTAGACGAGAAGGGTCACCTTGAGGGTATGTAACCGAGAGTGTGAGAGAGATATATACATATAAATAAATAAATAAATTGAATATTTTCAGACATCTAACACACAACGCCATCTAGTCCCAAACTAAGCGGAGCTTGTATTATGGGTAGGTACTAGACAACTGATATGAATACATAAATACTTTTTTTTTGTAAATACATACATATTATGCATAGAAAACATCCAAACTCCGAAACAAATATTTGCAGATCTTACAAACACTTGGTCCGACCCAGGATTCGAACCCGAGACCTCATGGACAGCAGTCGTGCAAGCTACCACTGCGCCACCGAGGCAGTTAAGATCTCGTTAAGAATATATATAAAGATAGACGCAGAGAGAGAAGAATAGATATATAGAGAGACAAAAAGAGTACAGAGACAGAGCTATAGAAAAGGGAGAGAGAGAAATAGAGATATAGTTAAAGACAAGATTTCTTTAACTATGTACATAAGTACTCACAAGCTAGTAGTCTGTTGGTTGATAATGGAGGTGTCCTTGGTCCACATCGCGGCGACGGGCACCAAACTCTCTACCTTACACGTCAGAACCACCCGCGAGTGGGAGTGCGCTGAGACCTTTAGAAGTTAGTACAATTTGAATCAATCGATGCAGAAGTTTTGCAGGTGTTAAAGAACCTTGTCGTTTTTTATATCTATTTTGATTTGAATGAAGACGTCTAATTTGCACGTTCTTATTAAATGAATAAGGCTTATGATGACTAAAAGTTCATTCGTTTTTTTTGTTTTTTTTTGGTTTTTTATTTTGGTTTTTTTTTTGGTTTTTTTTTGTTTTTTTTTTTTGCGAAAGACTGGTTTTATCATTAATTCCATCACGACGAAGACTTGAAGACTCGAACACTTAGAATTGAAGACTTGAAATACTTGACATTGGCAGAAGTAGCTGATCCGGCTGATTGCCATATCATCAAAAGAAGAAGAAGAAAAGTTCATTCATTATTTGTCAAATTATTTAAAGTCAAACACGGAATAATAAAGTAGCATGTCAAATAGTTTCTCACCTTTTGTGGAGCTGTTAAGCGAGGAACGTCTGCAAACAAAAAGGATTCTAAAATTATAATCCTGAGCGTAAATGACTCATTTAAAAAGAATGTAAAAAACCACCTTTTTACGAGATGGCAGGAAAGTTAAAACTTAATTAGTAAACAACTTAGTACCTACTCACAGTGTACGTATGTAAATTTTGTGTATTAGTTTGTATCATAGTGTATGTATATAAAGTTTATATATTACCGTGTATATATATTTATTTATATTTTTATGTATATGTGTAACTTCACGAATTTTTTTTTTCCCACCACAATGTATCTACCCCACACCATCTAAAGGTTGGCTGGTAGAGAATGCCTAGGGCATTAAGCCCGCCGTTGTACATGTGTGCATGAAGTTTTAAAATAAAAAAATTGAGCACGCGGTTAAAAAGCAACTTTGCACTCTTGTATAACAAATAACCATTAAAATAGATCTGTTTGTAATGAAACGTACCTGGTGACTTCGGCTGTACGGCAGTCGTTCCTATTCGCCTCAACTCTTGGTTGTGTTCATCACGACCATTTATCTGTAACTCAAAGAGTCATATCAACTTTTGATGAAACTGCACCGATGGCGTAGTGTTAGCTAGCATCTTGCTGATTTTTTTTTCAGGTCGAGTGCTTGTGTGGGTTCGACCATCACATGGAACGGACGCATTGTGTTCTACAAACGATATATGATATTATAATGAACGTTTTGAGACTATTCCACAAAAGATTATAGTTAACCAGTGCCTTAAAAAATACTTTTCCTTCTTATTTACTGTCGCTATATTTTCTAAATTTGCCCATTTAATCCTTCCTTTAAGATTTTTAAGACTAACTCTCCAATACGTAAATATGACTAGATTGTTTACTTAGTTAGTAAAATCAGCGCGTATAGTACGTTTCTATCTTAACTTTTATGGAGGTATACATACTTTCAATAGCCAGCAAACTGTTGGTGTACAAAATTATCATATAGCCGATATGGGTATATGGTGCATAGCTGTGGGGAAGAGCCAGCGACTCCTATCCTAAGAACCATTTCAGGTTCATTACACGTCCTCTGCGCTGCGTCCACTATGCCACCGAGGTAGTCAAATATGTGTGTGTGTATATATATATATATATATATATTTGCCAGCCATTTGTACACGGTCGTTTATATGTTATGCTCCTGAATGTAAACTGTTTTAACTGGTGTACAATAAAGTTTATTCTATTCTATTCTATTCTATTCTATATATATATATATTTAATGTTACATCACTACTATGTGGTAAATGTCGTGATGGCACAATAATTCACTACTGCCTCGGTGGCGCAGTGGTAGCGTACGCGACTGCTGTCCATGAGGTCTCGGGTTCGAATCCTGAGTCGGACCAAATGTTTGTATGATCTGCAAATATTTGTTTCTGAGTTTGGGTGTTTTCTATGTATAATATGTATGTATTTACAAAATAAAAAGTATTTATGTATTCATATCAGTTGTTTATTATCCATAATACAAGCTCTGCTTAGTTTAAGACTAGATGGCGTTGTGTGTTAGATGTCCGAAATATTTATTATTTATTTATTTGTATGCAATTTGTACTTATCTATCTTATCTAATTTAAGACGGAGCAATTGTAAATTGATTGGTAAATATTCTGTGTGAGAGAGAAATAAAGATTATTTTATTATTATTATTTTGATTTTTCATTTATTTCCCTTTTTTGAGGGGTAATATACGTGTTATGCGGGCCTAAGCCAAGCATGAAACGTTAAATTGAGTAGGTGGATGATATAGATGAGGATGTATAGAGTATGGTGGCTTTTTTGGAGCAGGTAAATAGAGTGTGTATTATTATTATTACTTATACCCTTGTTGTTTTTTGTTTACCGAAACAAATACAAAAAAAAAGAAAATTGTACTTTTGAGTCTTTGGTATTAGATTCAAGGAGTAATGTAAGTAATCACATTAAAACTGTACTAGGGACGTAGTCAAAATTGTGGCTGAGCTTCGTAAATAAAGATTTAAAAAAAATCTGTACTCACAGCTATGTAGAAGAATTGGTCGGGAGGAATGAAAGGCTCGGCCGCGTACACTTTCTTGATACCGTCCACTTCCTTTAGCGGCACTTCAAACAGTGTTCTGCCATCCAGGGTCAGGATCTCTGCGAACTGTACATCAACCGTCACGTTGGTTTCAGTTAGAAATACCCTCATGTGATTATACGCTCCTGAAAAAATACAAAACAATTAATAAATATATCAGACATATTAAAAAAAACCCGACTGCCTATGTTATCATTTTTTGTTTAATTTTTTGTCTCACGACTAAGACAAATCAATTGATACCACTCACATTAAAATACGACAAGCCGTTTAGGCTCTAGGGCGTGTCAAAGAAATATGCACACACCCATACTTACATACACTCGAAAACATAACCCTCCTTCTTTCGCAGTCGGGTAAAAAGAACCCATTCGAGTATAGTTAAACTATTTTTAGTTTAGATCTGTAATAGTGTTAAAATAATATTGATAAGAATAGAATTTCTGACTGGATGCGAAAAGCAATATACCGGGCTCTGTCATGTTCCTTGGGAAAGGTCTTTGACTAGCAGTGGACTGCAACGGGCTGATGATCAATATAGAGTTTGGTCTCATTACCAGTTTTGGCAAGAATTAGTACAATTCCACCTCTCAAACTAAATACTAAAACTGACTGAGCGCTACAGTGTTACCCGCGTTTGTAATTGTAACCTCGGGCAACGCTGCGTTGAGAAGCTAGTCTAAAAAGTAGACTAGCTTAAGTCCGTCGAAAACGGTGCAGCCGTTCCAGAGATTAACCGGAACAAATAGACACACATACAGAGGGACAGAAAAAAAATTTAAAAAAATGTTATTTTGGCATATGTAAAAGCGGTTATTTCAATATTAAAAACAGACACTCCAATTTTATTTGTATAGACGTATAGATTACCCTTCAAAGGTCTGTAGCTGGTTTCCTGCATGGACTTCGGAGCGTGGACGGAGAAACCGTGGTTGAATGTTAAGTTGGACTGCCCGACCACCTTCACAGAGTAATCCTCGGCACTGCCTACTGTAACGAGATAGTTCCCAGTCTCTGGCTGCATTACTTTCACCACCTGAGTTACGGGAAAATAATTACCTCCATACATAAAGCAAGAAAATACCGACACAGCGATAGGCTCCTTCCCTACTCAAGTAAATAGAACGAATATCACGAACTGTATTCCTCATTTACAACCAGAAATATCAACAAACAAGATAATCATTAAACAAAAATTTCGAAAAGTATGATCCGGCTAAAACTTTTAATAAAATAAATACAGATTATGTCACCCGAGTAATTCATCAACATCATCATCAACTACCGTGGGAGAGCCACGCTTCGGCATGAATGGGCCGGCTCGACCGGAGTGATACCACGGCCTCACAGAAAACCGGTGTGAAACAGCGCTTACGCTGTGTTTCATCGAGTGAGTGAGGATACCGGAGGCCCATACCCCAATCCAACGCCCCCTATCCCCCTCACCATCCCC